>JBAMHZ010294833.1:0-25690 GCA_037177395.1 Alpinia galanga | reverse complement strand
ATAAGGGGGTGTTATAACACTCCTTTACAATGCCGATTAAAGGGGTGTTATAACGCCCATTGCAAGGTGCTCTTAAAGGAATAAAACGCAAAATCAATTTTCTCGTGAATTAATTAATTTAATTTTATGCTGGCGACATTTAATTGTAAGGAAAGAACAATGAGCTCACTGATGACATCAAACTGTACAATTATTAATTATTTGTTTATGCATTATTGGTGCATGTCTCTTCTGCAGAATTCAAGTCAGATAAGCTTAGCATCAATCAAAACCATCCAGTGGTCTATGGGTAGAATGTAGAAGGCAATTGGGATTTGTAACAATTATTGAGTTCTTTAATGATCAAACTACTGGCCAACCATCGATGGAAGAAAAGTAAGAAATATTAAAATAAAAAAAAGGATATTAATCGAACAAGTGAGGGTTTAATCAAATGATGCCGAGTCAGCAGATCTATCAGGCGAGACATAATTAGCACACGTCACTCGAATGCTAATCTTCTTTAAATTCTCTGTATCGACAAAGTCGAGATAACTCTCTCTCTCTCTCTCTCATTTTCCGCTCGTAATAGATTGATCTCAATTATTACTACTTTTCTTTAATCAATTATTATATATTTTAAACTCTTTTTCCAAATAAATTTTTTGTAGACAACCAAAAGACAGATGAGCAGTAAAAGCTGGAGTCAGTGACTCAATTGCAGTGCAAGCTTTAATTTCTTTCTATAAAGTGATGGTAGCAGAGTGCCCACATCTGTCGCCAGGAAATTTCAAGCGAGGACATGTGGGTTTCTGACTCAGATCAGATGCACGGGACAGTTTTTTGTCCACGGCGGCTTTTTAAGTTTGGCCAAATTCTCAAAGGGGAGACCATGTTTTTCATATTTCTTGAACTTGTATTTCTTTCCTAATTTTTTTTTTAATAGGCAGATCAAAATAATTTTTTAACAGGTCATTCAAAGCCACTTGTCTTCTTCTCTCTATATTTCCCCCCCTACTTTTATGGACGCAATTGCCACATCCTCTTCCTCTTCTATCTTCGTGGAGCTTTTCCAGGTCTTTCATCTCTCTCTAATATCACATATATAGATTTTTTTTTGTTTGCCGAAGCCTGTTCTTTTTTGATTCCTTGGATACGTTGTTTTCAATCCACTTTTCGCACGTTTATACGTATATTCTATAGCTTCGCGATTTAAAAACTTTTAAGTTTCATGAACCTTTTAAATCTTGTTCTTGTCCCGTCTATGATGATGTTCGATGCTGTAATGTAATCGTGAATGACATAAAGGTAAATCCAAACTTGATGGTTTCTGGGGCCATGCACATCCCACACAAATTGTTCAACGTTCCAGGCAAAGCTGCCTAATATTAGTCCCGTGTTTCTCCTATTAGTGGATACATCCAATACCGATCTCAGCAGTTCTAGTTCCCTAATTATAGATCCGAGAAACAAGACAATGTAATAAAGTTTAGACTGAGAAAATAGACCATGGATTCTTTAATGTGACAGGGGAACGAGATGTTTCTTTATAATCGTGGCCGACGAAGCTGCGCCAGACAGCACTAGCTGTTCTTCCAAGGTGTGTAGATCACAGAGCGAGCTAGGAACAAGATGGCGCTTTGGTCATTGTTCCTCGTGGCTTCTGCACCAGTCATGCAGGTTCTCCTCCTAGGGATGCTGGGGGCCTATCTTGCATCAGGTTACAGTAATACACTCCATGCCAGTGCTCGGAAAGACATGAACAAGGTAATTGAATCGATCGTCAACGCTAGATTTTTCATGAGTTTTTTAGGTTCACCGTGTTATGTTTCACCAGATCGTGTTTACGGTCTTCACGCCATCTCTGATGTTTGCTAGTCTATCGAAAACAGTGACTTTTGAAGAAATCATATCTTGGTATGTATGCCACAGTTTTGTTTCTGAACAGCTAAATTTTCGTTCTTCAGAAATCAATTATAATGACATAGTTCTGTCTCGTGAAGGTGGTTCATGCCTGTCAATCTTGGGATAATATTCCTGTTCGGGGGAATCCTTGGTTGGATTGTTGTCAAAATCTTGAAGCCACTGCGGCATCTCGAAGGCCTTGTAATGGCTACATGTTCTTCAGGTAATCCTTCACGCATCAGTCTGCACACATTGCATATTGGTACTGATTCTTAATCCTGTCTCAATGAAGGTAATTTGGGCAATCTGATGCTGATCATCATCCCAGCGGTTTGCTCGGAGAAAGGCAATCCGTTCGGCGACCGGGATATGTGCAGTGCTCGTGGCCTCTCCTATGTTTCCTTCTCCATGGCGGTAAAACGTTCACTTAAAACTTTAATCACGGCGGCAGACCAAGTTCTATGAACAATATCATAATGCAGCTTGGAGGCTTCTACATCTGGACATACACTTACAGTCTCATCAGGAAAGATGGTAAATTGTTCCATGGGAACCAATCAGGACCCTATAGATTTACCAGTAATGAAGCTAATACCGTGAAGGAAGGTGGTCAAGGAGGCTCTACGACTCAAAACATCCTCCCAGTGACAGCAAAATCAACGGAGGAAGTAGCAGAAACCCAACTTGTAAGTGACATTCATGATGTAGAGTATTTGAAACCCTTTTCCTTCCATTTCTAAGTTAACTCGCACGAATTACTAATTTTATCAAGTCATAGGCAACATTCAAACATTTCCAAGAAAAAAGAAACCCAAAATTAAG
The DNA here is from genome assembly GCA_037177395.1 of Alpinia galanga. Taxonomy (NCBI): domain Eukaryota; kingdom Viridiplantae; phylum Streptophyta; class Magnoliopsida; order Zingiberales; family Zingiberaceae; genus Alpinia; species Alpinia galanga. The sequence goes on along the minus strand of JBAMHZ010294833.1, from coordinate 22,984 downwards.
CAGATTGGCATTTAAATTCTTTCTTTGAGTTGTGATGCATTGCAGGGAACTCCATTATTATCCAGTGGCAACGTTCCTGATAAAGGAATCAGCTTATGGAACAAAATGAAAGAATCTCTGCACAATCTCGTTGAAGAATTGTTGGCACCGCCAACTCTTGCTGCGGTGAATAGCTTGTTCTCGTACTAGTATGGATAGTTGTGTGAAGGGTCATTCTTCAAGTTCACAATTTCAAGGCGACGCTAATTTGTTTTGCAATGTGGCACTAAATAGTTGATTCATTTCAGATTGTAGGATTCATTGTTGGAGCAGTGCCATGGTTGAAGTCTCTCTTCGTAGGTTCTAGTGCACCACTCAAAGTTGTTCAGGACTCCATCAAACTACTAGGGTAGCTGTTTTTTTTTCCTTTGTTAATTTTTATCTATAAATTTTCAAGTAAGAACTCATTTCTGACTGCTTACATGTTTGATCCAGTGATGGAACAGTACCCTGCATCACTCTCATTCTTGGTGGAAACTTGATTAAGGGTAAAGCCTAACTTAAACACCATTTTGTACTACTTTATGGTCTAAATGTCAACTAAAAACCACGAGACATATGCAGGAATACACAAATCGAGCATTAAACCTATGGTGGTCCTTGCCATTGTTTGTGTTCGATATGTGATCCTTCCATTGATCGGGATCACTGTGGTACAAGCAGCATATGAACTAGGATTCGTGACATATGACCCGTTGTATCGTTATGTGCTAATGATACAGTTTACTCTGCCACCGGCCATGAACATTGGTACAGTTCTATTGAAAAATATTTCAACATTTTCTACAATGAATATCTGAAAAAGAAGTATGTTAAAAGTTGACGTTGTTTGAATTTTTATGCAGCTACAATGAATCAGTTATTTGATGTTGGCCAAGACGAGTCATCCGTCATCTTCCTATGGACTTATCTGATTGCAGCAATTGCATTGACATTCTGGTCTGCAGTATTCATGTGGATCTTATCTTAGATTTGTCTCGGGGTGTCTTTCCTCAAAATAAAAAGAGGAAAATATATGTTTGCGTGTATTTATATTTAATTCAATTCATAAAGCTGAAATCAGAGTCGAGGTGCCAATTTATATCAGACACATTGCCAGTTCCATTTCATACAAGGAACTTTCTTACTTGCTTAGGAAATGCTGCATTGCTTGTATTGCTAATCCACATATATATTCTTCTCAGGCATGGTACATCACGGAAAGTAAATAACTAGAAAGGCAATTGAAATGGAATTCCTTGTTGCTTTGCAAGGTGAACTAGTTCTGCTCTTCCAAAACCTTCTTGTTGAGAGGTTTGGAATTTTAGGTAACTAAATAATAATATATATTATAAACCAACGATAGAGAACATGAAGTGGCTAGTCAGAGTAGAGGGCGCTCAGCTATCACAATCATTTGGTCATTCAGAGCAAAACTAGTAATTTCTTTGATCTCAAATAAGAAAAGATGAATAGCTTTCTGATAAATAGTGTTCTCAATTTGAACTTGCAGTTGAGAATAGCAGAAAGAAGTATTTCCATGACCCGAGCAAAAAAGGGGAAGCATTCCCACAAAATGATACTACATCCAATCAACGATTGTAGCTGCTGCATTAGATGTGCAACTGAGACAACTTGACTATTCTATATGTTCGAGGAGGATATTTAAGGGACCAATTTCATCAGACATTGTTCAGTGTAACCCACTCCTAAAGAGGAATGAATCTCCACAGAAGCTAATGGACACCTATTTATCATTTCTGCAAGCCATGGAACTGTCAAAAGAGGCAATCCGTTGTTGATCAGGTAAGATGAGATCTTCGCGTTTTTAATTGTTTGGAGTGGAGTTTGGCTGACACTTTGACTGAGGAGACCGGCCATCATTTGTTGTGGTGTGTCAGGCGACCTCTGCTGCTTCTGACTTTTGTCCTGCTCACGCCCACCAATCTCTCTTCTCCTCCATCACCCTCATTATTTCACCTAGTTGATGCATTCAATCCATCGCCAATGAACAGAAAGCCACCACGAATTCACTGTCTTCACTTCATTGCCCATGCAACGTATTCATACACGCACCATCATATTACTGCACTACCTATCCAACCCTCTTTTATAATAGTTTAAATGTGAGAGTTCTTGATGGAATGAAAAGTGAGTCACTGTAGCTAAAGTGCCTGTGTAAAGCAGGAACCTTAGATGAAACTTTTTGCAGTCTTTGATTCCATTCGCGCAGGGAGACTCCGACTGCAGCGTCAACTTCCACTCCGAGGAAGTATTCTCCACCTCCAAAGTGAGCATGTATGGAAAAATAGGGGAAAAGAGAAGGATTTCAGATGGCAATTCAAATCCGCTGTTGGAGAGGAAGAAAAGGCCGTTATGATTCATTCGGCAACAGTTGTCGTACAGTAGGTAATTCACGAGCCTGTTTTTCTTCATCATTGTGGAGGATGATGAAAAAGAAAAAAAAAAAAAAAAAGGAAGAAAAGAGCAGCCGCCGTTACCGTTTCCATGCCAATGCGTTTGCCGTTACCAGGACAACACGGGCGTAACGTGGGATACGTGTCGGTGAGTCACACGAGGACGAGATGCAGCAGCAGAGGGGTAAATCGGGGATTTCGGGCCTGACAAGGGTATTTTCGGGAACAAATTGATTTTGCGATCTTAGGGAACTGGTCAAAGTTTGCCTTTGACCCAAATACAGCCAATGGTAGCTCAGCCTGTCAGCTACTTTTCGATCAGCAGACGCTCCGGGTTTTACCCGACCCGCGAAGCTGGACCCCATGAGCTCTAGCAGACAAAAATGGTGGGTTTTAACATTGTGTGTGGGAGTAACGGCGGAAGATGAGCCAGGTCCAGCTCCGTTAGGCGATATTTTGTGTGACGAAATTGACCATGTTAGTGAGGAAGATGACAAATCTAGCCGTCCCTTTCGCTGGAAGAGATCTCCGGGTGCGTCTGTAAATGAGCATAATTGGCTGGGGCACTTTTGTCCAACCAAAGCACTACCCTGACAGCCACGCCCACGGATCCCACTTTGACCGCAACAGTTGCCCGTCTCAACTTTTTCGCAGCAAAGAAACAATTTAATTATGATTGAAAATACATTTGCGCCATGTTAATTAATATTTTTCATTTTTAGAAAATGGAATTAATATTTTTCTTGGGAATTAAATGGTACGGCAGTGGTGCCCCCACCGAAAGGGTACGAATCGAGTTGCGGGTATCGGGTCACGTCTCTCGAAGCGAGACAGATAATTAAATAAAATTCGATACCCTCTTTAAGGCCATTTATTTACAACCGAACCGCTCCCGGTTCCAAGTCGGCGGCGTTCGAGAGCCGGAACGGTCCGGTTCACCGGTGATCTCCGTTGCGCTGATTGGCGACGAGGGCGTGGATGGCGCTGGACAGGTTGTTGATGGTGGAGACAAGTCCGGCGAATCCCTGCCGCCTCATCTCCGTCCGCTCCTCTTCCAGCCGGAGCCGTCGCTCCTCAAGTTCCACCAGCTCGCGGTGGCGCTGCTCCCGCTTCTCCTCGCAGGATAGCAGGGTGCGGGCCAGCACCGTCGCGCTACGCACCACGCTGGAACCCAGTCGCCGCCGCTTCGCCTCCGGCTCCGCCGTCCCCGCTCCGTCGTCGTTCTCCTCCGACTCCGACGAACCCGACGACATCTCCACTGCGCCAAGAGCAACAACTACTATATATTAAACAATGTTGAGGAAAATCGGATCTTGGACACGTAAAAGTTGAAAAAGACCGCAACTTTATGAAGATCAATGAGAATCAATGAGCGAGATCGAACTGAAATGAAGAACTTCTTATAGAAACACAAAGTAGATAAAAACGCTCACCAAAACATACAATAAAGTGTAGCTATAGACTATTGTTCATTTCATTTTTAACTCGAAAAGATTAAACCAAAGCCTATCAGCACTTTATCTTGCACTTGTCTATTAATTAAATGGAATCAGATTTGCAACGCTTGCTCTATCAGCTTTACAGTAGGAAACAGTTTATATAATTCAATGGTATAAAAGAAAATTCATGCTTTATTTTTCCTACATTAAATAGAAATATAGTTCAGCAGACGAGGAGAAAGATTACATCTTTTTGATCTTGGAAACATCAGAAATCGCTAGTGAGACGCAGTAAAAGTCATTTTTTTTATTTGGTTCGATTGAGAATAGTGTATCGGAGTTTGTATCAAGGGGAGAAGTACGCGTACCAGAAGCGGATGGGTGCGCTGGCGGCGGAGTCGGCATCGGAACAGATGGTGGCGCCGTAGGGTTGATAGGCTCCGTAGGCAGCCGAGGCGGCGAGGGCCGCGGAGGAGGGGGCGGAGGGAGGGAGGAGACGGGAGTAGCGGCGGCGTTCGCTCTGCGGGCTGTGCGCCGGCCGAGGACGTCGGTCAAAGACTCAAACACCTCGGCAGCGAGGTTGGTGGGGAGGTTGCGCTCCTTGCGCTCGTGTCGCTCCATGGTCCAGTAGGAGGGTAGCTCCCCGGCGGCGGCATCGAGGCGAGCCTCGTAGCTGCGCACCTTCTTGTAGTCGCGGAGGAGGTTGTCCCATTTGTCATTGCACTGGTTCTGGCTCCGCAGGCACCCGTTGCGCCAGCAGTAGTTCTCTACCCACTTCCACCGCTGCTCCGCCGACCTGGGCACGGCAGCGGCGGCGGCGGGGACAGAGGTTGAGGGTGAGCAGTGGGCGGAGGATGAGGACGAAGACCCGCCGGCGCGGCGCTCGTCGTCGAGGCGTTTAGCGGTGATGAGGATCAGGGTCTCGTGGAGTGTCCAGTTGCCCTTGCGATAACCGCGGACGATGGCGCCGGCAACAGAGGGGGATACGGGTGGCTGTTGCTGTTGCTGCTGCTGCTGCGGGAGGTGGTGGTGGAGGAGAGCTAAGGAGGATGAGTGTTCCGTGCCTTCAGACATGGCATTTGCTTTTGCTGAAGGCGTCTCTCTCCTGGCCGTGCGCTCTCCTCTCTCTCTCTCTCTTCCCTCTTCCCTCTTCTTCCTTTCGATCGCAGACAGAGAAAGAAAGAAAGAAAGAAAGAGAGAGAGAGGGAGAAGCGAAACGGATAACGAGGCGGAGAGGGAGAGCCGAAGCAAATGGCTTGTAGACTTAAAGCGGTTCCGTTTTTTCAATTCTTTATTTCACAAAAATAAAGAGTTTATAAGCAAAAAATCTGAGCCGTTCTACACTGACGGTATTCATCGGAGACTCTCAAAGGCTGTTTACTCCGATGGAATTCATAAGAATGAAGAAAAAAATAGAGTGGAGGACTCCCAAGCTCTCTCCCTTTATTACTTCTAACGTAGAACGAACATGGAGGAACTACCCTCACTCCTGGCAAAGCGATTTTCGCCTAGTAATAGATCTATCCATGATCAGGAAAACGTGGTTATTCTTTATGGAATTGGAGAAAAATTCTATCATTGACTTCGATCTTCATCGATACAAGCTTAATTACGTGAGAGTTCGTTGACTAGAATTCTACGGATCACCGATTTAGTAAAATTAAGATTAAAAAAAATTGGAATAGTAGTGGACAACAACTCAAGTATAACCTTAGTCAACAAAGGCAGGAGTCGAATTGTGATTTTAGTAAGAACTAAAGTGTAGCATTGGTCAACAAAGATGGACAACGAATGGATCATAAACTTTTTTTTTTTAATTATTCTCTTTTCTTTCCTGACAAAGACAATGTGATAAAAAGTATAGATATGATCTTTGCCCTCCTATTCCTCTCTCTTTCCGTTTCTACAGCAGTAACAGTAAACAGAGCGTCAATAATCTTTTTTCTTATTGGACCTTAACTAGGTTTTAACGTTCAAAACGGACACCTACTGCAAAATTCTAATATTTTTTAAAACAGTCGTTCAATTAAGTGGGAGAGAGAAGGTTACGAAGGGGAAAAGAAACATTGTAAAAGCTCCAAACTTGACGGGGGAGAGATTTCGTTGCATTTATACCTTCTGGACCCTGCTCTTCCTTCATTCGATGTTTTTGCATGGAAGACGCAATGGTGAACAAGGATGCTGCCGCTCATCTCCACTTGGACCTCTTCTTTTCCTTTTCCGAGGGATGGACTTTAGCTGTGTTGATCAAGGGGGCCAGGCCTTTTGCTAAATACAACATTAAGTACGACGGTAGTAGAGGAGTACAGAAAAACGAGGTATATTCGAGAGGAAACTTACATAGAAGATGAAGCACCTGACTCTGAAATTACATTGGTTTCATACGCCAGTGGATCAGACATGTATATCATATATACCCTTTTCTTGCCAGGTTATAGATGCCAAACTCTTGAATATGCTGAATCTGCTACCAAATTTCTTGAGATCAAAGCTTGAATTCGAGCTAATACTAAAATTTTTTGAAGATCAATTATTTTATTATACAAATAACTAAGAGATTAGAAGTAAACATACAATTTAGTTCTTTTGTCCATTAAATCCATGCCCATGTAAACATATCATGCCCAGACGTGGTTTACTCATCCCGAGAATTATTGAAATACTTGGAAGTATAGAATTCCCAAGCAATAATGAATCTTGATCTGCCCCAATGAAACATGTTGCACTTGCTATATCCACACACAGTATCATCCTTTGCAACCTGACAGTAGCTAATGCAATAAAACAAGAATTATGTTAAAAACCAAAGGAGTTCATAGCAAATTATGCTCGAGTGACATTCCTGTTCGATGCAAACTTGTCCAAATTTGGGGCCACTGTATCTGTATGGACTGACCTGAATGCATAGAACTCAAAGAAGTTAGAGCACATGATAGGCAGATATTTCTTGCACTATAATTTAGTCTGCAGGCGTATTTCTCCAAAAAGTAGAGTAGCAAAAGCAATCTTTAGCAGAAACAGAAAATTCAGATCATTCCGTTGTTCCCCGGAACTGGACAACTGAAAGCAACAGGCATTGGATCAAACTTAAAAGGAAAAAATTCTACAGGAGGAACATATCTAAAGTTTCTTGATTGCACGGCAGCAGACAAGTGCAGCAGCTTAAATCAAAGAACTCATGTAGCAAATTATTTCAGATGGCTCATGAGTTACTGTGATTAACTATATGAAACTCCTATTACTTGGCCAACTTCAAGTGACTCCACAAGTATCAGAAGGCAAATCCTTCTTCAATTTTCTTCCAAGCGATTCTAGCATCACCTTTGACTACTCCCTTCTTCATGCTTGCAATAATGCGCTTTGCTTCATCTCCTTGAGAACTCTTAATCAAACCATCAATCAGTTCTTTCATGGTCTTAAATGGAGGTGCCCATTTATTGTTCAAGCACTCTTTGCAGATCTCCACAGCCTTCCCAAAGTCTCCTTTCTCAGTCAAACCCTGTGTTAACTTGATGTACGTGTAAGAATCAGGAAAGACAATTTTACCGCCAGGCCCCTTGACATCCTTCATTCTCTTAAATAACTCAACGGCAGAGTCTATATTCCCTTGTTTGCAAAACCTATTGATCAAGGTATTGAAGCTGATTTTGTTCGGAAAGATTCCATTTAATTTCATCACATCCAACAATTCTTCAGCCTGAAAGCTCTTACCTTTCGCACAAAGAGCTGCAATTCTGCAGTTATAAGTGCCAACATTTTGGTTCAAACCCTTTTTGCAAATCTCCTTGAGAACCTCGTCAAATCTAGCGTAGTCTCCTTTCTTTAAATAGCCGCGTAAGAGTGTGTTATAGCAGGAGATATCGGGCTCAATTCCCTTATCATGCATTTGATCAAACAATGCGAGTGCCTCGTCAACCTTGTCGGTAGAGCAGAGAGCTTTGAGGTAGATATTGTAAGACGCAATGCCTGGGGCAACGCCGTACTCTTCAACAGAACGGTTGAAAGCGTCTTGAAGGCGTTCGATGTGACCGTTGTCGAGAAAAGCCGTCAACAGTGCGCAGAGGGAGCGTTCAGAGCGCTGGCCGGCGATGCTGGGAATGTTCTCGAAGACCCGCACGGCTTGGTCGACCATTCCGGCTTCAGAATAGAGGTCGATAAGGCGGATCAGGAAGCCTTCAGACTTGGGGGTGCGTGCGCTGTGCATGGCCCCCTCGAGGACGCGCTCGATGAGGTCAGTCCGGCGACGGCGAGCGAGCTTCTCGATCGTGAGTTTATAGATCAAGCGGTCTCCGTAGAAGGAGGGGTGGTCAGTTGCGGACTCGAAGAGCGAGACGAGGCGTTTGGCATCGGACTCGGATCGGATGGCAGACTTTGCAGCGGACACGGAACCTGAGGATGGTAAGGAGGGATCGGAAACCGAAGTTGCGGATGCTGAGTATGAAGCGAGGAAGTGGCGCCGGAAAAAGGGGTTTGTGAAGGTACGACGCAGTGGCGCCGCCATCGGCGTGCAGGAGAAGTGCTAAGGTTTGGGACGATAGGGTTTTGCCTTCGCCTTGACCTTGTAATTGTATAATATAGTCAGTGGACATGTGTGGACCGGCCGGTTCAAGACTAAAGAGAGTGCAAAACACGTGCATCCGTTCAAGCTTTTGTTTAAAAGAATTTTTGGGAAAAAGAAAATTATTTTTCGCTCCTCCTCGAGTTTCTTCAGCGTCCTTCAAATGCCCTGTTGTGGCTCGCCAAAGCTGGGGTCTCGATTACGACGCAACTGGAGATCTCATCCATGGTGACGACGAGTTTTTCACGGTACGCCGCCGTCCGACCGCCCTTTCCCTTTCCCTAGACCAGCATCTCCTCCCTTGCCTGGCAATCTGTCCTTCGGCGCATCGAACTCCTGCTCGGTCGGCTCGGTGGAAGGTTTGGTGACTGGCGGAGATCCCTTTCTGCTCCGATTGGGCGAGGCTCTCCGTGCGTCTCGGGGCGATCCCTCAGATGTGGCATAGAGTGAGGTCGCAGCCGTGGCTTTGCGGCCGGATCTGCCGATCGTGTTGGAGTTCATTGCGAATTGGTGCCGAACCTGCCCTTGTTTGTCCTCCTTCGTGGAATTGGCTTCTCAGGTATCTCATTTCTATATACCACCAAAATTTTATCTTATTTCTCAATCGGAGAATTGCTTCTTTTTGTGGAAGCTGTTAAAAATTTGTGAGTGGATTGGAGAGCAAATAAAGGGATGGATTCTTTCTCATTGTTTGGAAGCTCAAGATAAAATTCGAGTTGAAACTATATCGCTTCGTTCCACTTTGATCACAAACTTACATTGCTTCTCCATTCCGCTTTTCTCTGCCTTAGATTCCAAATCATCTTCTTGGATTAGGCTGGTATTCAGTGGCTATAAAAAAATGAATAAAACTTCTGGGGAATTAATTTCATCAATCCTCAATGTCTAAAGTGCTACAATTCCCTTTTCTCTCTGAAAGGGCCTCAATTTGAGGGGAAAGGAGCCATGATTACCCTTGTTTAGGAACCATGTTTTAAGGACAGTGACTAAAACTTTACTGTTTCATATCTCTTGCTTTTCGTTGATCAATGTATATATATTTCCAAGAACAGGCCATATATGTAAAATATCTGGAATTAACTGCCCGCAATCAAATTCCTAGTATGACAGTAACTTGAGAATGCCAAGATCATTGAATTTCAGTCATGCTAAGTAGAATTTTGAGTTTTCTTTTGCCTTCCTTTTCTCCTTGTATATTCTACTATAATCTATGCATTGTATGGGTCAATGTTTCAAGAACTATACAGAGGGGGTATGTAGTTTGACCTGCTGCACAAAACATATGCAGTATGTGGGGTATGTATGCTGTCATTAAAATATTAAAAAAATGTTTGTATTGTTTTTAATAACTAACATACTTATGATATATATTTATCAACATATCTAATTTATACTTCATACTTCAATGTATAAAATAAAATACGTCGATCATATAATTCCAAGCACATGAAATATACTAATCACTATCAATCAACGATATAAAATAGATGACATATATATAGTATGCATATAATTAATATCTTGAGTGATCATCAATTTCAAAATAATTATTACATTAACACTTATATGGTAGTTTAGGATTTTAAATCAAATCAGTTTATTTTAGATCATTTGAAATGAACCAAATAGTGTTTTTTATAACTGCACTTGCAGATTATATGTTCCATATATAATCTATGCGGTTGCTGTGTAATTCACTTCAAAATGTGCTTAGATGGCCACATAAGTGGTCTATGCATTTTTTTCCTAACCATGCGATGGATAACCAAGTCCTTCTGATACATTACTAATATTTTTATGTATTTGTATCTTATTCTGTTATCTATGAAGGCTAAATCTAATCAATTGTGGATGTTTTCCCCCCTAAAAACACTTCAGTCATGTCAACTTCTCATTTTGCTACATTTGGTTGCCTCTTATTGCCTATAATTGGAAGTTTTAGTTCCCTTCCAATAGTTTGGCTTGTGACATGAGAGACCATACATATTTTAAGTTATGATTTTATTCAAGACAAGAGGTTATCCAATCCAATGATTAACATGGTCGGAGCGGAAATATCTGTTCAAGAGCTCCAATGTATTAGTTCTTTTTACAAGACGACCTCATATAGGTGGGACATACATGATTTGAGGATTGCCCAGACTTGCAACCTATTAAATATCTTATTACCAACTGACTTATACTCCCAGGAAAGAAAATAAGCCAGCATCTTCCTTGTTCTTTACAGAAATGAAGATAAGTCCCATTAAGACACGTTGTTTTCCTATAAATCTTCTGGTAAAAGATTTGGATGGCCGAGTGTAGGATTAATCTGCTAAACTGGATTGCTGTTAGCTTTTATTCATATTGTAAATGCAAAACTTGTCTTTCAAGTATTGCTTGTTGTTTGCTTTTGTTATGCTTCTCACTATATATCCAATTTTTTAAAAAAATGCATGTTATTCATAGACGTTATGAAACCTTTGCTCAGTATTCAGGATGGAACTGTAGTAGCAGTAACATATCAAATTTTACATCACCTGACTGGGATTTTGATACTTGGAATACAAGGGAAGATTAAAGATTTTGAAGATTGATCATGATGCAAATCCAAATTTGATTTATGACTACAGAGTGTATGGTTTGCCAATTGACAATGTTCAAGAATGGTGAAGATGGTCCAGAAAGAATAGTAACGGAGAAGGTGATTATCTTCTGAAAGAATAGTTGAATAATATTTTTAGAGGCCACATCTGTAGCCTAATATCTTCTAAGCTTGAGGGTGATCCAGATATTCATAATATCGCTGTACATATTTAATGCATGTTTCCGGTTGAATTTCAGTTTAATTTCCAAACAAGCCCAGGAAAATGGTCCATTCCTGTTGTAGATGCATGTTTTACAGAGATATTTATTCTGTCCTCGATGTTTTTTTGTATTATACTCTATCTTTCATACACAGAATAATCATACTAAGCATAAGGTTTCACAACGTGGAGCTTCAAGATGAAAAATTTCCAGTTGAAAAATAAAACTCCTATTGCATAGAAAATGTTAGTGGCTTAGTGCAAAAGAAACTACCAGCGCAGCATTATTAGTTCAGATTCAGACAGATATAGCAATATGCAATTAACTGGTGGTTAATTTTTGAATTACTTTGCACTATTATGTTTTAACTATTCATCCAATAAATTGATTAAGTACTTATTTAGGTGGTTTATATCCTTGTCAAAGTAGAGATTAAATTAATGATGAAGTATGATGATGCCTTGTTGTTTCTTATACTGTTTTCTAAATGGTCGAACAATCTCATGCTTAAACATGCACCAAGTCTACTTGTTTCATTCTTATCTTTATTCTTCGTTATCAGTCATAGGGAGGATGTAAAATGGAATTCATCAAGCTCCTGGATTTCTTTATTCCTGAAGAGATTCTTGTTAGTTAAGTACCTCATAATGATAAGGTTGGTACATTCTTGCCATAAAGGGATTTAATAGATTGCTTTGCCTAACCATCTTTCTTATGCTTTTTATTTACTATTCAATGGGAAAACTTTATTCTTCCCTAACCATCTTTGTTCTCTTGCACATCTCACATTTATGAATTAACCAGACAAACAAAAAAAAAAATTCAAATTGATTGAGAATTATTGTCTATAATCACCAAAAAAACAAAGAGATGATTTAAGACAGCCTTGTTGCTGTGAAATCTGGGTGTCTTTTAGCAGTTTCCAGTGTTTTGTTTCAGCATATACTAGCTGTTTTTGTCATTCAATAAATTAGAGTAACTCGTGCGATAGCATGAACTGGAACTAATTCGTTTTTCTGAACCAACAGTGCTTTTTCTTTGAGGAAGAAGACAGATGGAGAACAAAAGATCCTCTGGCCGCTATCAAAATCACTCCGCCACTACCACCACTGGTTGTTGATAAACACTGTTCACTTCACTTTGGAGCAAAGCGAAGATTTTCCAGTGAGGAGGTATTGATTGCTCACTTTTAATGTGGCGCAACTCATTCCAGTGCGTTCGAGTGCATACCATTGGAATAAAGAACAACTCATTATTATTTAACAGGTGTTGTGTTGGATCCAATTTGGTTTAAGTTCCTTGCCAATGCTGTAGGAAAGGCATCAACTGATTTTAAATGGGTGTTTCTTTGGTTGCAGAAAAGCTTTCTGGAAGTAATAAATTGAAAAGGTGGTCGGGTGACGGAGGTTCGCTAAAGAATCGTCTTGAGTGACCATATCTTGATATTCCCCCCTTTACTATAAATCACTGGATTTGGATTGTGTAGTTGTCGAGTGGAAAAGAAGGGTTGAGTAATCTACGATTACAGTGGTTTTTATATCACTATTTTTAAGATTAAAATGTTATTCTTATAATTATTTTAGTGGAGATATGATATTTTGACAAAATAATTGATTGAACAATAAATCTATATGTCAACAGCGAGTTTTCAGAAAAAACTTGTACTGTTTGAATATTTCTAGCTTGAGAGGGTGACAATTTAAGTGGAGTCTGCTTAAGTCGTCCATCAATAACAAATTGTCCGAGTTTGCTGCCTACTCAATATACAGGTACGAGTGGACCATTTTTAGCTTTACGAGAGGATTTTGTGACTAGTACAATAGTAAATTTATATAAGAGAGTAAGGATTAATTTCTACAGGCTATAAATTTTTTTAGGGTGTCTGTCTTTTTACTGTGTTAGTTTTTGGTTAGATATAAAATACTTTTTATGATTTATCTTATTCGTATTGATTATGGGACCGATTGATGGGGACGCTGAGAGCGAGCAACTTGTCTTATGCACAAAAATGAATGGACCAGGAAAGGATCAGCTCTAATCGCGTTATATTAGCCTCAACTATTTTCCAATAGGGTCATATTTGACACGTCTCTATATCCATGATCCTCAACAAGGTCCAACGTCTGTCCAACCACAATGGGGTACGTGGTGCATTAGGTTGGAAAATAAATATTTTGAAATATTAAAATAATATTTTGTAGATAAAAGATCAAGAGCAACTTAACAAAATTTTAAATTTTTTTACAGAGTAAAATAATAATAATAATAATATAGTAGAAATATCTAAAATTTAAAATTTTTTGCCATGAAGACCAACCAAGAGCCCTTGTCCTATCACGGGGGCCAGGCTTGGCCTAACTTTGTCGCAAGCAGTGTGTGACACTCGGGCTACGGAACTATAAGATGATTTATAAAAATAAGCAAATCTATAAAAATAAGCAACGCTCCATCTTATTTTCAGAGTAAATCATAAATTAAAAGGCCAAATCTACTAACATAAAATTGATTATTGTATCTTTACTATTCGTATTGAGTTTAGTTTTTCAAAATATCTCTAGCCCCTCAACCATATATACTCAACAAAACACTCACACACACGTATATATATATATATGCGCGTAACTTACTCTGTATTACTGTGCATGACAAATCCACCTACCACGACACGCCGCGGGATTTCTTCTCAGCGCTGGCCACAATCTAGCGGGTGATCGGCATGGGAATGGCCGGACACAGCGTCTGACCATTCTCGTGCCAGTTGCCAACCAAATTACAGTCGATACTGGTCGAATTTTGGCTCGCCAACACTGCGGGTTGGCGGCGCTGGCGGGGCCAAATCCGGCCGGCGTCGGTCGGAATCGCGGCTGCCAGTGGCCTCCACTTTCGATTTCAGCCGTTTCCAGTTAAATTTCGGTCGGAATTCAGTCAGGGTCTCTCCGATACCAATCCCCTATGGTTCACCGATCCTATTAAGTTATAATTTGACTTTGATGGCAATAACGACAGTAGGGGCGGTATGCATAAGCGCACAGAAAAAGCATGCACAGGAAAATATTTCCCTGTATATATAATATGCTTTGTTGAGTATAAAAAAAATAAATGATACAATAAGATGATTTATGTTACTATGATTTTTTATTGGCACCAATATTCAATTCTTCATCAAACCGAATAATTTTGAAGTGATTACAATTTTTCGGTGACATCAGAATAAATCTGGACGACTCAACGATATCCAACATCATAGATTTTTTATCCCACTAATTGAAAATTGAAGAATCTATATAATTTTGTAGGATGATCACGTCTCATTTTTCCCATTTTGGTTTTAAAATTACTGGTCATCGCCTGTCTCTCGGCGATAAATACCCCATTCTGCTCTCTGTTCTAGCAAACCTTTTATTCTCCTTTGTTTATTTCTTCGTCGTTTCGATTGAATCATACATACATAGCGAGCGATGGCGAATCCACAATGGCAATTGCAGAGAGACGGACATGATTCCGCGATTTGGGCTATCAAAATCTTATTTTGCTTCCTCAGCATCCTCTCTTTCGGCGCCGCCGCCAGAGCCGTCTTCCCCGCCACTGCAGTTGCCCTGTCCTCCGCCCTCCCAGGCCTCTGGGTGTCCTTACGCTACTTGCTCGCGCCACCGTACCTCTTCATCGCTGTCCATTTCATGATCCTTATCATTTGGAAGCTCTCCATGCAGAAGCAGCAGGAGCAGCAGCGCCAGCAATGGCCCACGGAGGAGCCCGGGAGCGATCCTAAGAAGATCAAACCTTTCGACTATTCTCATTCTTATGAGCTCATCCGAAATCCATCTCCGGTAATATGTTGCCACGAGATCCCTCTGTCTCCTTCGGCGGCGGCGATTTCATCTCTTGACCCCGCCGAATCCACCTCCTCGTCCGACATTTCATGCCTGACGTCGGATTCCGTCGAAAGGCCCACCGCCTCGTCGGCGTTTGAGGCGAAAAAAATCGCGGAGCCAGATTCCGAGAAATGCATTATGGAGGAGGAAGACGAAGAGTTGGCGGCGGCGCTGGCGACGGCAGGAATAGAAAACAACTCGATGGAGATGACTTGGAAGGCGATAATGGATAAATCATCTCGGCCATCTCCCTCGCCACCGCCTGCGCCAAAGCCGCCACCGCCGCCACCGTCTTATTCGGTAGGTCAGGACGATTTAACCCAGCGATTCGACGATTTCATCGAGAAAAACTACAAGCAGATCCGACTAAGGCTGTAGTTCGACAGTGCAAGCGCCAATCTCCGGCAGGGAGAATGCTGTGATGCTAAAAATCCGTTTTGTAAGGTAGTTACAGCATGATTAATTCAATCTAGCAAGTCTATCTTTTCCTTCTTCCGCTGCTAAACCTTTAGCCAGCGAGCGATTCCATACTATTTACAAATACCAATCAATTGAATGCCCTACTGTTTCCTCTCCGCTTTCATTTGAATTCTAAGCATTCAAATTTCGAATCGATTTCCTCTTTCATAGTTTATCTGGTGATACGTTCGTGTTTGTTGCTCAAGGCCTAGCTTCTGATGATGCTTTACAGTTCATCTGGACACAGTCTGTGTACGTTTGCTAAGGAGAGGAGCATCACCATTTATTTATTTATTTATTAAGGTGTAGTTTTATTATTGGATTACTTGTGGCCCCCATAGAGATTATGACAAATCAGTAACCCGGTAAAAAGATTGTTCAGAATATTAAAGCTTTGATTCGCTTATTATACATTATTAGGAATTTCGAGCTTTAATGGTAATAAAATAATAATAATAAGAAGAAAAA
Organism: Alpinia galanga; assembly: GCA_037177395.1. Lineage (NCBI taxonomy): Eukaryota > Viridiplantae > Streptophyta > Magnoliopsida > Zingiberales > Zingiberaceae > Alpinia > Alpinia galanga. Next base: position 6,966 of record JBAMHZ010294833.1, on the reverse strand, counting down.
AAATAGTAAAAGTGTAATTTGGAAAATAATAATAACCCGTTAGGTGGGGAAACGAGTTAGGCGGAGGTTGTGTCCTACTTGTCTTTCTCCAGACTCCGTTTCCGAAAAGCAATGAGGAGATCTCTATTTACGGCTTTAGTGTTCATTCTTTCCGTTTCGTTGAACTCGGAGTTGAAAGAGCGGCGAAGGCGGCGGAAAATTAGGTTACACTTCGAACCTGTTCTTACTGTTTTCTTCTCGTTTTCACTAAGATGGTGTCGGAGTTTGCATGAATACCCTTGATAGCTCGAAGATCTGAAGCCTAATCCGTTTGATTTCTAGAAGTCGTCACGAGTACCTTATATGTCCCTCGACGATCCTTCATTTCTCGTCTGGAGCCTTTTTGTTTTTAGATAATTGATCAAAGTTGATGATTGCTACCGCATGTTTGCTTTTCGCACATTGTGGTCTTGATCCTTCATTAGGTGTTTTGGTCGTTGTATTGTGGCTAGCAGGACAGATGGCGAACATCGACATCGAGGGGCTTTTGAAGGAGTTGCCGAACGATGGGCGCATACCGAAGACGAAGATAGTGTGCACTCTGGGACCATCGTCGAGGTCGGTGCCGATGTTGGAGAAGCTGCTGAGAGCGGGCATGAACGTAGCCAGGTTCAACTTCTCCCATGGAACACATGAGTACCACCAGGAGACCCTATACAACCTCAGGATTGCCATGCAGAACACACAGATCCTCTGTGCCGTCATGCTGGACACCAAGGTCGCTATCTGCTTTGACCATTCTTTGGTGTTGATTTGTTTATTTATTGAGTTCGTATGAAGAACTGATCGATAGGATTTTAAGGAATTGTCTCTATTGATGTCATTGCTACAAAGAATCATCTTTATTATATAGTTTTTCCTGCATGTGCTAGCTGTTTGTTTTTCCACTATAACAACCACGATAAGTCTCTCCAAACTATTTGTGGTTCTCACAGGGGTGAGAACTTGAGGGTAAGGTGCCTGGTTTTGCTGTATTAAAGGTCAAACTTGTATCTGCTTCCTTGAGCCATGGTGTTTTTTAGTACAATTTCTTTCTGAAGTTCTAACTGCTCACTTTTGATGTGATGTTTGGATACTTATTTTGGGATCTCATTTTCCTACACTGCAGGTTTCATTTTTGATTTTGCTTCCATAAATCTTATAGAGATTGCATAAATCCTTCATGGAGGAAAATTGTTTTTTCTTGTCTCTCTAACTTCCATGGTAACTGCGTAAACTACAAATGAAGTAGTTTGTCAAGCCTGTAGTATTCTAGAATCGCTATGACAAGTTTAGGTTGGTTGTTGACCAACTGAAGGGAGAAAGATGGCAAAGACGAAAGCAGATGCAAGGAAGGCACATTGAAGTAGGAACACCACTTGGCATAGAACAGCAGATATGAGTTTCTTCAGTTGCTGGCCACACTGGTTTGATGGATTCCATGGAGTGTTTGTCATGTTGCCACTTCATGTGGTGAAATAATCAGTCATCCATGTGCAAACATAGCCCGTTGTGCATACACAAGTTAGCATCTATAGGCATATAGTTTCAATAATTTTTCGAAGATGGGGAATACACCGAGATGTTAGAATAATGAATTACTAGTGAAAGTTTTCACTGTAAATATCAGAACTCACACGCAGATTATTCAGTGTTTACTCTTTACGTATGTCACTATGATAGATACTATTTGTAGTACATCCTTTCTCAGGCATCATTTATAAATTAGATTTTCAGGGCTCATATATTAACGAATTGATGTTAGGCACTTTTATAAGAACTGTTGCTTGCACTGTTTATCTAACTGTTGCCTCTGTTTGATTTGCTTATATGGCATATTTGTGGTGTTATTTTGTTGTTCGCATACGCAATTGGAATTTTTTAATTTGTAAATTATATTTGGAAACAAGGGTCTTCAGTCAAGTGACAATGAAGCCATTACTGTTTCTTTTAGCATTGTTGGAAGGTTTTGTTTACTCTATTATGCAGAACTGTTTGTTTTTTGTTTCCCATTTTGTTATAATCACCATGTATATTATTGATTTATTGTGTAATCATAGGGCCCTGAGATCCGCACAGGTTTCCTTAAGGATGGAAAACCAATCAAACTAAAGGAGGGTCAAGAAATTACCATCACTACTGATTACAGCATCAAGGGCGATGAGAACATGATATCTATGAGTTATAAAAAGCTTCCTGTTGATCTAAAACCCGGAAATATTATCTTGTGCTCTGATGGTACCATAACCTTGACTGTCCTATCATGCGATCCAGAAGCTGGAACTGTGAAATGCTGCTGTCAGAATACTGCAACTTTAGGTGAGAGGAAGAATGTCAATCTTCCAGGTGTGGTTGTTGATCTCCCAACCTTAACTGACAAAGATAAGGAAGACATCAAGAGATGGGGTGTCCCAAACAACATTGACATGATTGCTGTGTCATTTGTGCGCAAAGGTGCAGATCTTGTCACCGTTCGGCAATTTCTCGGACCACATGCAAAGAGCATAAAGCTTATGTCTAAGGTCAGTATTTCTTTAGATCTACTATATTTAAACTCCTTAAGCACAATGATGTGCCCAGGAAGCTTCCCCAGACCATCTAATCCCAATTTCAAGATGGTATTGCCTTCCTGCTATTTGATTTTATCTGTAGACCGGGTGAATGTTTTGGCTGTTTTGTTGGTACAAGATGCATTATTTATGAACAGAAACCAATAAACATGTTAATAACTTTCTTGAAACATCTATACAAAATGAAACCATGGACAATATAGGAACTCAGCCATATAATACGTTAGGATTCATGTTTGAGGAGTGCATTGGTGTGCCATTTTGTTCACATGACCAATCCAATTATTTCCAATTCATAAGTCTTTTATTATTTGTCTACTAAATTTCGTCGATGTACATGATTAGTTTGGTGGAAATTTGTCTTCTGATTTCCTGGGGTATTGGTAATTATTTAGCACTGAAGGATTGTTTCTGAGTTATTGTTGTCTCTTGTGTTAGTTAAATTATAGATGTCGCCGAGTATGACATATGTCTGGATGTATATATTTATATTATGTCCATTAGTTTCCTTGTGCTTTGAATTCCTTGAGCATCGGAGTGCCCTCTAAACTGATGCCAGTGATATTTTAAGTTCAATGTGAAAGCTTTATGGCTTAGTTGTTCATCATACACAATTGTTGTTGACAAACTGTCATACTTTCTGATTATTTGTTTTCTTGTTTCCCTAAAAAGGTGGAGAACCAGGAGGGCGTTATAAACTTTGATGAAATCCTTAGGGAGACAGATTCTTTCATGGTTGCTCGAGGTGACCTTGGAATGGAGATACCTGTTGAAAAGATTTTTCTTGCCCAAAAGATGATGATTTACAAATGCAACCTTGTTGGCAAACCGGTAGTAACTGCTACCCAAATGCTTGAATCAATGATCAAATCCCCTCGCCCAACACGCGCCGAGGCTACTGATGTGGCAAATGCTGTTCTAGATGGCACAGACTGTGTCATGCTGAGTGGAGAAAGTGCAGCTGGTGCGTATCCTGAGCTGGCAGTGAAGATTATGTCTCGGATCTGCATTGAAGCCGAGTCATCCTTGGACTACACGGCGATCTTTAAAGAGATGATAAGATCTACTCCTCTGCCCATGAGCCCCTTGGAGAGCCTTGCCTCATCTGCAGTTCGGACAGCCAACAAGGCAAAGGCCAAATTGGTCATAGTCTTGACCCGTGGCGGGACTACAGCCAAGTTGGTTGCCAAATATCGGCCCAGTGTTCCAATCCTTTCTGTCGTGGTTCCTGTATTGACCACAGACTCATTGGATTGGGCTGTCAGCGATGAGTCACCTGCAAGGCAAAGCCTCATCTATAGGGGCCTGATTCCATTACTGGCTGAGGGTTCTGTCAAGGCTACAGATTCTGAGTCAACAGAGGTGATCCTTCATGCAGCACTTAAATCAGCAGTAGAGAGGAAGCTCTGCGAACCAGGTGATGCTGTTGTCGTACTCCATCGTATCGGCATTGCTTCTGTCATAAAGATCTGCATCGTCAAATGATCAGCAGATTGACAAACCCCCTGGTTCTGCATTTTGTTTCCAAAGTTTGCCCTGCCGGTTGTAGGCAAGGTTTTCATAACACACTGAGATACTCTTCAGAGAGACTCCATTTCCCGATATGTTAGTTATTTGTAATAGCATAATTGAAAACCATGCTTTCCCGTGGTTTCATGCATTTTTGTTCGTGTCCTTTGACATCATTTTTTTAAAATAAAGGTGAGAGAGTTTAATCCATTCAAAACACCAGGACATCTAAGGTGAGTAACACGAACCAATATAGTCGTTGCCAATTTTCTCTGATGTGTTAGAAATGATCATATCATGCACTGTGCATATTCATACCAAAGTCGGAGGAAAACAGATGACAGTTCATTATAAATGAAGTGTGGATAAAACTTGTACACACTGCCAATCAAATCTAACTCCAGTTATAGTGAGCAGACAAAAGGTGATCATCCTATAAAATAATTTCATTACATGCAGACAGTACCAATCAGATTGGACTCCAATAATTCAGCAAAACAAGGCAAGGAAAAGAAAGGGAGAGAGATTGGATTCAGGGCAAAAAACATTCTCCTTTTCCATGAAAACAAACAGTTTATTTCGACAAGTTTTTCAGAGAAGAACAGTGACAGTTTCAGAATTGCACCAGCAAAGTCTTTGACTTCTCAATCAAGAGAAGTTAAAGAAGAATCAAAGTTACAGTATTTAACCTTGAAAATATTACTTTTTTTTTTAGTGAGAGATCGGTACGAGATAAACAACAGAGAGCAAAACAGAATAACTAGGTGATGATTTGTATTCTGTCACATTAATCCTATTTAACTGTGTCAGTTGATAACATTATTTTAAATAATAATAGTTTATTTAAAAATTATAAAGCATTTAAATTAATTAAAATATTCTTTAAAATAAACGAATCAATTCCATCATGTATATATATTTGTGTTACTTAATCTACTCTAGATAAGAAAATTGTATGTCAACAAAATCTTTAAAAAAAAAACAATAAGCGTTTATTAGAATAGCATGAATAATAGTACATACAAATTTACCATTTGTTTCAAAATAAATACAACTTACAATGAGAACGAGCTGATACAACACAAGCAATCCAGGCATCTAGTCATACAGTACGGCAAGGACAATAAGCAATTAGCAAAAATTTGTACAAATGGAGCTCTTATGCTGAAATCAATTAATGCATATCCCACGGTACTGAAAGTTCATTCTTTCTAGAGTTCCTAACTTGCAAATTCGGTGTGTTAATCAGCATCTCCCTGTCAAATATCCTCCTCGAATTCTAGTTTCTTGGGTGAAGGTGAATCCTGTTCCAAAAGAACTGCTTAAGTTTTACAGAATCAATAATGTAAACAGGTAAGGCTTAGCATTGGCACATAATCAGTTGATCCTGCAACTTATCGATTCAATCTTTAATGAGACAGATTACATCAATGGATTTCAAAGGTTTGCTTGAAATAAACTGTGAATAAACCATACATAAGAAGACCCTCAAACTTACCTGTTCCATCCCTGTATCTACATTATAAGGAGTGTCCAAGTATTTTAAGAGGTTTAGGCATTCTTAACATCAATGATGAAGTCGTCTTCTCACGGTCCTTCTCGTCGAGCTTTTCAGGGAGAAGGTGGGTTCCCACGACCACAGCAGTATCCTCACCGAGATCCTGTCAAGATTAACACGCGTTAGCTAGAAGCCAGTGATCCGACTGATAGCCCTCCGATGTTTAAGTCAGATAGATGGATGAGGAAAAAAGAAGGAAGAAAGGAGAAAGAAGTTTCTTTAGAAATTAGTTTTTCTGTCTCTCCTCTAAGGACTCACCCTCTTTTTCTATCTCAGTCTGTCTCTTTATAGCATCTCCGAAGTTTTTCCCCTCTTCTCATCGTGCCTTATGCTGGTACTTCTTGGTATGCCATTAAGGAACACTCTCTGCCAGGAATCTCCACGTTGTGTGTCACCATTAGTCAAGGTTGTTACCTGCAGAGATCGTGGAGAGGAACGACAAACATAAAGGAAGTTTCTTCCATGCGCTGGGGCCCAGGCCTCTCCAGTTCCTTTCTTTAGAGTTGATGCATTTAGGCTTACTATATCTCCCCAGTAGATTTCAACCCCGGATGGAGAGATCTAGGCCCTCTGCTCTTCCCGGATAGCCCTTGCTCCCGACTAAAGGGACTTACCTTCTCTGCTCTTTTCGGATATCCCTCTTTCCTGACTAGAGGGACTTACTTTCTCTACTCTTCTCGGGTAGCCCTTTCTCCCGACTAGACGGACTTACCTTCTCTGCTTTTCTCGGGTAGCCCTCTCTCCCTATTAGAGGAACTTGTCTTCTCTGCTCTTCCCGGATAGCCCTCTCTTCCGACTAGAAGAACTTACCTTCTCAGCTCTTTTCGGGTAGTCCTTTCTCTCGACTAAAGGGACTTACTTTCTCTGTTCTTCTCAGATAACTCTCACTCCCAACTAGAGGGTTTCCTAGACCCACATCAATTAAGTTATTGACTTTTTTAATTTCTTGCTGAACTTTACTCATACCATGTAGTTGAAATCAGAATTTCTTGAACATGATAATCTTATTTGAAGAGATATATCAATGAAGATGTTGGTTGTTGAAATGAAGACGAGTTTTGGGAGTATTGCGTGATTGTCATGCACCACTTGGGTTAAAAGTATTATAAGACAGGTAAGACCTGTGCCATACTATGATGAGAGTGTTGAACTATTAGAAAGCAACACATACACAAACTTATCGTAGGAGAGATGAGAATGTTGACATAAATTTGTAAAGTTAATAGAAAGGAAAAGGATACCCATATCATAGAGCAATTAGGTCTAATTCTAATAGATGGTAAAATGGAAAATTAATAATAATAACAAGCT
>JBAMHZ010294728.1:0-13180 GCA_037177395.1 Alpinia galanga | reverse complement strand
CCTGTCCAGGAAGTCACACCCCCACGACCCCGTCCATATTTTCCCTAGGAAGCCACGTCTTCCCGTCATATATCTACGTCATATTTTTCCAAAAAGGCACGTTCTCCTTTTCTTATATAAGGCTAAAAGGATGGGGCGAGGGGGGAGGGGGGGTACTCTCTAAGCTTTCTACTCTCTTGATTTTCCACCACTTTCTCCACTTTGATTTGAGCGGAGGGGTTTCACCGAGACAACTCTCGGCCCCTTCTAACTCATTTCTAATCCTAACAGACCATTCGACCTTAGGTGGTCACCGCGTGAAAGTGCAGTCGCCACAGATCGACCTGACCATCAGATTCATCCGTGCGATTTCAGAAGATCGGATAATTCCATCCCCTGATATTGGATTGGATCAACAGCCATATCTTATAAGAGGGAGTATATCCTAGGTTTATGTTTATTTCAGTTCTAATTGTGTCAATCCAAGTCCATCTCCCATGGTCACCTGTGATATGTTAAAATATAAGTGGAAAAATCAATTCTAATACCAGATGCTCTAAAGAGGCATTATTTCTAAGTTTTCTAGTTATGTCAATCCAAGTCTATCAAAAAACATTATAGATTAAGAATTAAGTTGTTCTCATACGAGTTGTGGCATGGCTTGGCATTGGAACTGTATCGTTTTGACTGAAGATTAAAAATTCCAACTTCAAACAAATACTTTACGAACTGAATAAAAAGAATTTTTTCATATTTGAAATAGCAACAAGAACTCAAACTTATGGCATCCAAGGAACTCATCAAGGCATACCTGCAGATATTGTATTAACTCTAACTTGGCCTTTTCTTCCAGCCTCAAAAGCCAGCACCTACCACCAGAAACGAATTTAGTATTGAAAATATAAATCACAGAATCCATACCTTGCTAAAATAACTCAAGCAGTTTCAGGAAGAGAAAAACTAACTCTTGTGTCACTCTCCAGTGCTGCTTTTGCTGAGCTCATTCCACCTCCATATCTGCAAGTTGACACAGAAACTAAATCCATAGCACTAAACAAAATCTTTCAAACAGTCAATAGGAATGATAATACCCTGGGATGGTCCTTTCAGAAGCAATGTACGTTAAAGATATTGAAGCGCCGCCTGCCATATTGAGTAATTGAATTTTTAGCAGACAAAACTTCCAAAAGAACTGAAGATGAGATATCAAAATTTAAATACCAGATATTTAAAATAAAATAAAACTAAAGGGTTGTATTAGGCTATACAAGCCTAAAATAATAACAAAAATTTTATGAGCATGGATCTTTAGATGTGCGAGTTCAAAATCACAAACTGGTCTCAAATAATTAGGACTCAACACACATAAGTGTGTGTAATAGCACAAAGTGGAACATGTGCACGTCCGCACACACACATTGTAGTGCAAAGTGGAACAAGTAAGTTTTGGTTCCATGGAGAGGTAATAAACCTGGATTTATAATTGGAAGAAAGTGTTGGAGAAGGGAGACAAATGAGTAACTTGATGCTGAAATTGCAGCAAGGTATCCTTTTCTAGATGTCTCCAAAAGCGGCTTGGTTACCTGTTTAATCATGATAACTTAGATCTAGCAGAAAAATATAATGATTAAATTGCAACATATGGTGGTACCTCTGGTCCATTGGCAAGAGAATGTACAAGTATATCAATGTTTCCAAAGTCATTCCTCACAGACTCGGCCACTTCCTGTGAGGAAAATAAATTAAAAAAAAAAAAGATGCTCATAATAAGGCCCATGAAATTCAGAAGAATCATTATTGCAGATTGCATGCACTTTCTCTCATGAGACAAACAGCTTAGAAGAAAGATACATTCAAGTTACAGCAAAAGATCAGGAATTAGTGGTCTACCTTTACAGTCCAATTTGAGGATCCTGCATAGCGTTTATTTGTCTTGACCTACAATGATAACATACAATGATTATATCAGTAAGCTGAAATGAGAGGGTGAAGAACCAATTTTGTCATAAGATATTGTTTCATACATCTTCTGGAACATCCTCAGGTGTATCATAAACAGCATCAAGAGGGTATACTTTGACAATCTCCATTAAAGAACCATTTGGCAATCTATGAACACCATTGTGGACCAAATAAGAGAATGGAACCATCCGCATTTCTCATTAGCAAAGAAGCATACCTTCGTGACTCATCAAATTTGCCACGCCTTAAGCTTGTCTCAAATATGTTTAGTGCCTACATTGGCAAGTGATCAAACAGAAGATTTATAGGCTTAGCTGTCCAATGAAAATCAGACTTGGCTCTAAAACCACACTTACAGGCACCCATGTACCGACACTTATTTCTGCTCCAGCAGCAGCAAGAGCCTTTGCAATTGCCCAACCATAGCCATTGTCATCAGCAACCCCAGCAATAAATGCCTTCTTACCTAAACAAAAGAGCATAGGATAGATTTTAAGCTTTCCTAATATAAAGTTCAATAAACATGCGTATCATTCTGGATCTATCAAGTGAAAGATAAAGATATAAAATCCATATTACTACATCATAGATTTAAGAATCAAAAAATAGAATAATTGGCCATTTGAGTGTGGCAGTGACACATACAGTGATACAAACATGGAACAGATGTAATTGGGAACTGACTCACTTAAAACTACTACATAATAAAACATTACATGGAGAAAGAAAAGGAAAAATAATAAATCTTACACCTGAGGTAACTCAATAGATTGTGCAAATATGTTTACGGTACAAAGACATTGTCAACAAAAGTAAGCAACCTTGGACTACTACCAAGTTGATGCATTATACAAAGTATGTGTGCAAAATGAAGAAAACCTTGAGCTCACTTTCGCCAAAGGTTAATTAAAGAGGAGAAGTGGCATACAAACAATATACTGAGCACGTATGTGGCTAGGAGGTATCTAATATGATAAACAACGAAGAGTCATTTACCTCTTAGATCAATAGGCAACCCATATGTTCCCACTTTCTGACTTTCCTCTGACATTGCCCTGATAGTAAACCTCTGATGTTTTGAAGAGGGGGAATATCTCACGCAAAGAGATTGGAGAGATAAGGCACTTGGTGACTTATGTGATCTTTGTTTGGTTACATTCAGATTGGAACCTGAAATTATGGCCCTGGATGTGAACATTCTTCTGGAAGAAGAGACGCAAGTCTTTACTGGCAGTGCTTGCAAACCAGTAGCAGCTGCTGCCTCCATTATTCTTTAGCAGTTTAAGAAACCTGAATGAACCACAAAGTAACAGTGGGTTTGCCAACAGATACACTAATTCGATCCAAAGAGGCAGAAAAAAATTAAGCACTCAAGAAAGTTAGCTAGAGTAGCCGATATACGAGCGCAATACAAACAGAAAATACCCAGCACATTGAATCGAAACGGACATATAAATACCGAAGTTAGAAAAGAGTCAGCTTCCCATCACTCCATCAGCATTTCAGGGAAGGTAGCATCAGCATTAACCAGGCAACATCTAAGCTACAGATTTCATAGATCAAGCAAATAACACAACCGAATGGAATCAGGAAAACAGATATCGTCATGTTGGGAAGATCGGAACTTGCAAACTCCAGATTACAGCGAGGCCACAAATCAAACATCCATAATCGAGATTTAACCATTAAGTCCCACTCGAAAGCAAATTTCAAAACTTTTCAAAGCGAAACTGCTCAAAAGAGGTCAGCGTCTCAAACTAGTCGTCAGTCGCAGCCAAAAAAAAAAAAAACCCCCGGATTGCACGGGAATGCAGAATCTCTCACCTGGCGGAGGAAGATATCAATCGGCAAGAGTGAGCTTTGCCTTGGAATCGACCTGAGGCACCCCGATGGTTAAATGCGAACGGGTTTCGATGAAACCGAGGCCCTGAAGCAGGTCCGCCGATGCATTCCTGCGGACAGACCGAGAAGGAGCGAGTCGTGGTTTGTCGTTGAGCGACCAACGGCAATGAATTAGGGTTTGAGCTTGGAGTTTGTTGGCTCGAGTTCGGTCTCTCGTTCAGTTCGGTTGGTCAACTACATTTACTAGAGGGCCGGCCCATTAAAGCATCACGTGACCGTGCGTGCTGGCAGGTAGCAAGTGTGACACACGCACCTCCAAGATCCGTAAAAAGATGATAAATCACGATGTATAGTAAATCTATCGCTCAAATACCAAATGACTGTACAATAGAAACAAAAAATGAACCCTTCTCCTTCTTCCTTCTTTCAAGGCGAAGTCCTATATTTTTTATTTTAGAAAGAAAAAAAAAATGAAAAGACTACTTTCAAAAATTTTAAAATATAATTTTCAAAAAATATATTTATTTTAGTCAGTGATAAAGTTGACAAAGTCAAATAACTTGTCTAATTACAGTTGAATATATCTAAATTTTTAAATACAAAAAAAAATTACTTAAAAATCATCTATTTTTCCCTTTTATAATCACTCGAGTGGTTTCGCTCAAAGTCTTGAAACAACTCTATACGAACAAATTAGTTTAAGAGGGGGAAATTGCATAGTCAATTACCGAGTCAGACACAACTCCTTTACCGTGTTCTTACTCTCTGAATGATAAACTGTTGGACAATTATTAGATAAAATAGAAGTATTTTTACAATTAATGAACATGATTGAAAGGAAGAATTGATGATCATGCTCCAAAAAAAAAGGGCAAAAAGCATGTATTATTCTGTGGATAACTTTTCAGAAAAGAAAATCTTAACCTTTAAAGATATAGACACTTGAACATCAATATCAAAGTCGGGCATTAAAACATTGAAACATTTGGGATTCTAAAGAAACAGAGGGTCACATTAGATGTAGTGATCTTATAAAAGAAGGTCAATGATAGAAGACGAGAACGGCCTGGAGAGGTGGTAGAATTGGATTACTATAACTTACCAAGCTAATCATTCAGGTTCTATCTTAATCGAAGTGATCTGTTTCACAACCTCGGGGGAGCTTAGAAGATCAATCACCCTCTCGTCAAACCGATCCCATGTGTTGGTTCCTACAAAAGAATAAATGCCCAGAAAATTGAGTACTCAAATGGCACAAATCTCAATTGATGTTTTATAAAAACTGAATGTATCACAATTACGAATGAAACCAGATCCGAGTAAAAGGAAATAGTCTGCATACAGCTTCATACCACATCTTAATACTAAATGATTAAAAGATGCTGGACTGTGCATCCATTTTAAAAAGCTCAATTTATGAAGAAGACTGAATCTGGAAACTGTACAAAGAAAAAGAAATAGTATTTCCATGACATACATAAAACTGAATAAATTAAAGGTCACTAAATATTACACAAATTTGTTAGGTGGGACAGCCGCAGTGAAGTCATCTTTGCTTTTAATGTTTCATAAAATAAAAAAAAATTGCTGACACAAGTGTTCTTAAAACCAAGCAGGTGAACAAGTGCTTCCGCTGATTCCCAATTTTTATGGATGGCCAAGAGACAAAGTCAAAAACATGGTTTAACTAGGGATTTTTCAATTGATTGACCTAGTCTGAATATAAATCTTATACCCCATTATGTCAACAATATATAAAAAGGTATTGGACTGTGCATCAGTTTTAAAAAGCTCGATTTATTGAAACTTCATAGATTAAATATCAGTGTCAAATTATTTCCATTTTCATCATCTGCACAGCCAATGATCATGATGAAAAAGTTAAAAATGGAAGGCCTAGATAGTGAAATCCAATAACATCAAAGCATTCCTCTAGTAAAACATAGAGCAAAAAAATCCAAACTGCCAACCATTTCTCTCCAAGAATGAAGTCCATACAAGCATGAAGCATAACTAGGATCAATCTAGACATCAATGGACTTCATGACAGTCTCATTAGTGCCAAGACAAGAAGATTATCGCCAAAAAAAAAAAAAAAAATTGGAGAAAACTGAATATGAAGCTAGCACAAAATCTTGTCACTGCTACATCATCAAAAAAGTTAAATAGATTGTGCATCAGTTTTAAAAAGCTCGATTTATAAAGACTTCATAGAGAAATCTCAGTGTCATTATTTTTCTTCTCATCATCTGCACAGTCAAAACTCATCCAACAGTAATAACACAAGTAGCCCAACTGAGAACAAGAAACAACACACTTTTGTTTAAAAACCATTCGTACAATAAACAACTGGCATTGTATATGTTTAGAGATCACTATATTTAGAATATCTACTAGAGAAAAATACAAAATAAATAGTATTTCCATAATATCTAGGAGATTAATTAGATTTAAGACGACTCCATGATACTCTTCAAGTTTAATGAGTAGGCTTGCTATCAAAAAATAAAAATAAAACAAAATTACTTAATATCAAGAAAACAAAACATAGTTCATATAAACCATTCCGTTTCTAAATCCAAAAATGTGTGTTTTTAAAACTGGAGGGTTACTGGCTGTTCAATCCAAAAATGGTCATCCCGAGTTTTCCTAGTTGGCCAAACAGGCTAATTTCAATCGATTGAACAGGGCAGATCATGCATTTTTAACAAGACAGGCAGGTTTGGTACTGAAAACTTCGATGCAGTCACACTGACTCAAGCATTGAAAAAAGAGAGATTAATGAAGGAAATCTGGATGTCAGGTTATCCCCCATCTTGTCAATACTATATCAAATAATACTGGAGTAATCAGTTTTAAACATCGTGATTAACTGAGATTTCACAGCAAATATCAGTATCAAATTATTGTTATCAGCCAACAACAACCACGCGTAAGCTATCTAACCATGACATAAGGATGAACATTAGTAGCATATATCGGATGATCACTATGGAAGAACGAATTACTTTTTTCATGAGTAGCCTTGGGTATGCAGTGTAAGGAGTTTCGTATTTGTTTCTTCTAATGTCAAATCAACCAAAAATAACTTGATATTTAGTAGAGAAACGATTAACAAACATTCTTGATAAAAGGAAACCTTTGAAAACCATCATAGGTGGTAGCATAATACTAATATTACAATGACTGGTAAATAACTAGTCGACATAATGTAAGTTGGCACTCCCCATAGTGTCATTGCATCTACGGATACTATAATCCCAAAGCCAGGATGACGAACGAAGCATTTTTATGTAGAAATGATTAGCATCAGAAAACCTGGAAAAACATATTACAGTACCTTCACGCACGGAGATTTACGTGTAGCAATGTGGAGGACCTTAGTGGGCATTCTGACAGGACCTTTCACAGTCAGCCGCTTGTCCCTAACTCCTCTAACCAGATCCGCACACACTGAACAGGCACAGAACGATCAAAAGAGAGAATGCAACACCGAAATCGAGAGCGGACCCCATCCGAACGAGATGATAAATCCTCACCCATCTCCAGATTCTAAACGTTCTTGGAAGAGAGGGGTGATCCGGATGCGGTGCAGCTCCTCCTGAGACTCTTCCAGACCGATTTTAGTCGGCTTCACTGCTCCATACACCGATGCCATCGGTTCGAGGCTGAACAACCAGATCGACAACCTGACACGGGATTTCGAGGGCGGAATCGAAGTGACCAGAAGCCAAAGAAGAATAAAAATCTGCCGCCGAGTTCGTTCCGATCTCGCGCCCTGACGAACTATGCAAATGAGTTAGGGTTTGGAAAACGGGCTTTCTTACAGTGCTGCTGAACAGAGACGACCTCGCCGACCTTGGGAAGCGTAGTTGGGCTTCACAATTAGACGAATCTGATCCGGCCCATTTATTATCCTTCGTCAGAAATCAGATCGGACGGATCAAATTGAATTAAACACGAATCTCAACCTTTTAGCAAGCAAGAACACCAACCGCATGTTATATAATCAAATTAAATTCTCACTCCATGTGTTCTAAAGGAAAATGTGACTCACAATGAAGAATTTTTTGATGAATTATCACATATGAAATTGAGTATAATTTTGTAAATAAATATTTAAAAAAACACTATTAGCTTATCGAGAAAATATGAAATATATCGACTATAATAGACCGTCTCTCTTCCTGAACTACTTAATATAGCAATGGAAACGATCTTGATGGTGTCATAGATCATGATACACATTCTAGTCATGGATAAGCAATGCAATAATGCATTTCTAAGACAACAAAATTCTTCCAAACAAAAGAGAAAATTATCGGAATTACCGAAAGCATCACTTGCTATGGAACTATCAATCCACACATCAAACTGTTAAGTTCATCGGCTACTATAGAAGCAAATGCAAGCTAACAACACAAATGTTAGGGACTTTTCGACGACAATGCATTTATGCTATGCCTAGTTCTGATCAGTAGAGATGATTTCCAGTCGAAAAATAAATATCAATTGAGAAAAAAAATGGAAATCTTTTTTCTTCTTGTTTCACCCTCCAGGCAAACTTATGTTTATGTCCGTGGCGGAGCTCCGGGGGGTAGGCATCGACTGTTGCGGAGACCAATTTTCCACTGTAAAACCTGGTGAAGTTGAAGGACCTGGCTTAGCAGTTGCTGAACTGGGCTGTGCTTGTCTGCTACCGAAAGCTTCCTCCGTGTCGGTCCTCGAGAGTGGAATTGCAGATGCTGGTGTAGATACTGATCCAGCTTCGAGTCCTGCCTTCTTTACTTTGTGCTCCATCTGGTAACTTGGCAAGAAACTTCCTACTACAACCTAACACGCAAGAGCAGGGTAAGGATGGAAGTTATGTATGGATAGATCATAGAACTTTTAGCTGGGCGCGATCGTCGTGATACTTTGCCCGTAGAGTAGAATCGACAGAAGAATTATGCTTATACAAACATAAAAGAAGATGCAAAAATATCTGCAACATGTAATAGCAAGCAAGCATGCAAATTTGAATCGATGGGCTTTAGGAAACATAGTTTTAGACGAGCATAATATCAAAAATATATTTGCTAAGGGAAAATATATTTGCAAGAACTGCTGCAGGGAAGCAATAGATCCAAAAATTAAACGAGGATGTAATAATACTTGCAGCTTAAGAACTCACCTGCACTGGACTTGCAGCTACCAGTAGACCAGCAACTCCTCCGCCGATAACTCGACCATCAGGACTTGCCAATGAAACACTCAGCCCGCCGGACCGGCTTCTTGTTCCTCCATTTTCAGTTGGCATGAATGATCCAGATAAGGAGAGTAGCTCGAAGCGGCCCTGGTATACAGCAGGTTAGACAAAATGAACCACAGACCCTCACAGACTTACTGTTTGCAGATAAATTATAGGCACGAAAAATTAAGTGAAGAAATTCTAGATGTGGGAGGCAATTTGTAAAGCCTCAACTAAGACTTCGTGTTCAGTAGATAAAAAAGATGATTCATCATAGCAAATTTGATGCAACGTCGAAAACTTGTATAGAAATAAGCCACAAGTTGAAGAAAAAAAGAAGGAAAACTCAAGCCGTGGTTGATCAAAAATACTGCGGCGTATTAATTGATAGGCAAATTACAAAGCTGCATTGAAGAGATCAATAAATTATGGAAAGAACTAATGGCACGTAAAGGGACAAATTCAAATAATTGAATACCATAATATAGCATGTAGAAATGAAACATCCATGAGAAGAACCAACTCCATAATGTTAATTTTCATTCACAATACTATCTTACTGCTGACACATAAATTTTAAGAAAAACTTTGTTTGTGAATAAGCTATTGTAGGTTAGGTTGAAAAGATATCCTCGTTTTAAGAAAGTCAGGATTAGAGATGGGCAAAAAGTGCACACACCAAATATGTGAAGGAGGAAACAGATTACATCGAATAATGCTTATACTTAAGAACAAGACCAAACTATTTATCCTACAATTCCATTCGAAGGGCGCATAAATACCTCATAAGTTAATGTACCACCACTTGAATCGGGCTGACGAAGTGTAACATTTGAGATGATACCATTGGCAGATAAAATACAAATAGCTCGAGGGCCTTGTTGTGAAAAAGATATGATCTTCATAGTAACATCCTGCAGGAAAAAAAACTAAGCAATAAATATAAATTTGTTGAATGAGAAAATTAAGAAATACAGGACAAGAGAAAGCTTCGCACATCAAAAAAAAAAAAAGAAGAAGTCTAAGTCTATGCATAGTTAATACAAAATCCACTGAGATGCGATGATATATTGACATTAGGTTAGAATCTGGGAAACTAGTCAGCAGATGACAGTGGCTAGAGCGTAATATTAAAGAGAATTATCCTAGTAAAAGTGCAAATTTTGAATGCATTAATCTCTGCGTTCTTAGTCTAGTAGATTAATATTTTATTAGTCATGTTCCCAAACTATTGCGCATTGCTCTGGTTTATGAAGAATGAAGGATTGTACAATAATTTTATAAAATTTCCTTTTAGGCCACAGGGCACATGACAATCATACAGCTTCGTTATAAAGTTAATGGTTATCTTATCAAATAAAATATTGTTCGAGGTATGAAACGGCATCAATATTCAGTTTCTTCTCTTACTTTCCTGTCAAGTCATTTTTCACTAAGTTTCAACATATGACATCAATTTGATCCCTATATAACCAGAATAAGATTGTTTAACACCTTTACTCTTATTAAAAGGTACTAAAAGTTTCTTCATATATTCTCGAGCATCTCCTTAATTCTAAATTTAGGAAATAACAAAAACGGGAAGAAGAAACATTTTTTTTATATGCCCAAATAACCCTTAATACGTGTCCTTAAATTCTAATAACACAAACAAAGTAACTATCATGTTAAAATTTGAAACTAAGAAAATTTAAGTCTCTTGTCTATTTAGCATTTCTTCATACATAAAGCAAAAAATGCAATTAATTAACATGCAAGTTTTGGTGAATGATGTATTCAAAAAGAAAATTGAACCCATCCAGCAAAACTAAGATTGGAGCGGAACAACAAGAATAATTACATAATTTAGAACAAAAGTTCACACTGTTGTGACCATATAAGCTTCTAACCACTATAAGTAGAACATTTACGCTAAAAGTAGAACAGTGATTCTTCCTTGTGTCCAAAAGAGTTTATTTTTATTAAAAAAAAAATGAGCGCAACCTCATTTGTAAATCATCGCGTATCAAGCTAATCAAGGACATTATGGGGGAAAAATATGAGTTGTGTTGTTTTTTTTAAGTAAAAAAACGAATACTAAGGTGCATTTTCCTCATTATAATTTACAAAAGCCTCACTTTGATAACCGGTAAATATGCCCACTTAGTATATACGCTAAAAATTTATTACGGACCTAATAATAGGATCATTTAATCTCAATTCTTTTCATTCATCTGTAACTGAACTTGAAAATACTCAATAGTTATGAACTACAGTACAATAAAGTTGAATATATGCCAAATTGTCAAAAAAAAATAAAACTTGGCATGCAACACACTTTTTTTCCAGTAAAGTTAGAGCTGATAGAATTAATTCTAGGTTAGACAAATTAATACCTCTCCAGCAGGAACAATAATTATATGAGGTGAGAAATTTGCACCTGCAGAGCAGCTTACCATCTCCCCTGTCATAGTATCTGTCAGTGAATGAGTCTTTATGAAACAAATCAAGTAACAACTTACATGAAATATAACTAAACATTTTCAGTTATCAATTACATATATAACTATTCACTAGATTTCTTAAACTAGTTACCATAGCTCATCCCTTTACCTTGTGACCTGAACTGTTAAGTTGTTAACTTAATTCAATAAAAGAATACAAAAGATACTAACAACTAAGATCTAAAGTTTTGAGAGAGTTTTGGAGGTAGATACACTATTCACTAGATTTACTAAACTTGTTTACCAAAGTTTTTAAGCTGGTCGATGTCGGTCCCGAGCCCGCATAAAAAAGGTAAGGGTTGTGTTAAGTTGCCAACCAATGTTGAATTTAGACAAATTTCAATGAATGAATCCATCAAGTTATTATGTTAATACTAGATTATTCTATGAAAAAAAAGCATTATATGGTCCCACTGTAATGTCTCGACAAGGACTGCTAAATCAGATGTAGTATTAAATATGCAAGAATTCCCACACCATAGATTGGATAAAAATAAATATTATAAGAAAATTAATTGTTTATGATTTAGAATATAGAACATAGAAACGCTCACTGATAAAATAATAGAAGTAATAGATACAATGATTAAAAAAAATTTAATATATTATATTTACAAGAGACAAAATGGATAAGAGAGAAGATAAAAAAAAGATAGAGAACTCAAGCTTTAAGTTATAGTATACAAGAAAGAGTAAAATAAGGAATGGAATAAGTATTATTGTAGATAGTTATTAAAGGATAAAGCAATAGGAGTAATTAGAATAGGAGATAGGATTATAACTCTCGAGATAGTGGAAGCGGAAAAAACTATTAATATAACAAGTAGGATTAGATGAAGATACGAAAGCTAGGCTTTAAGAAGATCTAGATGAAGTATTACAAAGAATTCTGTCAAACAAAATGATTTTAATAGGAGATTTAAATAGGCATGTAGGAGAAAAAAATAAGGAGTATAATAGGGTGCATGGGAGTTATGAATTCAAAACAAGAAATGAAGAAAGAAAAACTATATTAGATTTTACGATAACATATGAACTTATACTAACTAATATGTTTTTTAAGGAAAAAAAATATTTGGTCATTTTTAAAAGTAAGAGTAATAAATTGTAAATTAACTTTCTTATTGTAAGAAAAAATATTAGAAAGATATATAAAGATTATAAGGTCATTCCTAGAGAAAACTTAACTTTCAAATATAGATTGGTAGCGTTAGATATGTACCTTCAGCGGAGTATTAATAGAAGGAGAAAAAAAATGTGTATGATTTCTAAAATTAAATGGTGAAAGTTAAAAGATGAGAAATAAAATATATTTAAAAAAAGATAGGAGTACAAAGTATTATGAGAGACACATAACGGCTCGAATACAATATAGGATAAGATGACATTAAAGTTGAAAATGGTAACCAAAGGTGTACTCGGTGAATCAAAAGAATGTACACTACTAAATAAAGAATCTTAGTAATGGAATGAAAAAATACAGAACAAAATAAAGGAAAAAATGAATAACCTATAAGATATTATAGGTGAACGAGAAAAACTTTTAAAAGCATATGATAGCCAAGAGAGAAGCTAAGAAAATAATAAGTGAAGCCAAGAATAAAATTTTTGAACGCTTATATCGACAACTGAAAACAAAAGAAGGGAAAAAAAATATTTATAGCATAGCTAAAGCTAGAGAGAG
>JBAMHZ010294513.1:0-13180 GCA_037177395.1 Alpinia galanga | reverse complement strand
CTCACATTTGGAGTTGATGTCCCGGCTTCCCCACTTGATGAGGGTTTTTCACGAAATGCGGGTTCAAGTCGGCCAGACTTCGGTTGAACTGTAGAACAAGAAGGTCGAGCTTCAAGAGCAGGAGAAGGACTTAGAGATAGCTCAAGCCAAGATGACATTCTACAAGTCCAAGGCTCTCCACTACAAAGTTGAGAACGCCGAGCTTCAGCTTCACCTTCGGGAGATGGGCAAGCTGCGGACCAAGGCCTTGGAGACGAACGACTTGAAGGCCAAGGTGCAGTAGCTCAAGCAAATTTGCCGAAACGAGGTGGCAGGTAGTAAAGAATTGGCAGCTAAAGCCGAGTTAGCAAAGGCCGAGTTAGCTTCCTATAGGATGATGAGGAAGGCTGATGGGAGAGCCGAAAGAAGGCTTTCCTAGTTTATGAGGAGTTCGCCGACATGCTAGGGGAGCGCACTATCGGTCTCCTAAATATTGGCTATAGCAAGGCTACTCGGCACTTCTAGGGAGCAGGCTATCTGCTAGAAGGAGCACCTATCGATTTTCTAGACCTACAAACGCTGATAGATGAGACCCCCGAGTCGAAACTCGGAGAGTTTAGAAAATGACTTCTCTTGTTTTTTTTATTATTTTTGTAATGCTCTTGTCCCTTTTTGTAAGGTGCCCTTTGGGGGGATTTGTTATGAATTAGCCTTTAAATTATATTAGTTTGAATAGAGATAATTAATTGAGTAGCTGAGTAATAATGTGATGGATACCCACTCTGGCATAAAATAATCTTTGGTTGATACGACCCTTAGCTAGAGTGGAACCTTCAATCCGATATGAGATGGGAAAGTAGAGATAGGCTATCACTGATGGACATTGTAGCCGGGGTAAGGGAATGTGCACTGAGCTAGCGACTTTGTTGATGGACGTCTTAGCTGAGCTAAGAGAATGTGCGCCGAATTGGTGACTTTGATGATGGATACCTTAGCCGAGCTAAGAGAACGTGCGCCGAACTGACGACTTTGCTGATGGATGCCTTAGCCGAGCTAAGAGAACGTGTGCCAAATTGGCGACTTTGTTGATGAACGCCTTAGTCGAGCTAAGGAATATATGCCGAACTGGCGACTTTGTTGAGGGATACCTTAGCAGAGCTAAGGAAATGTGTGCCGAACCGGTGACTTTGTCGATGAATGCCTTAGCCAAGCTAAGGGAATGTGTGACAAACTGACGACTTTATTGATGGGCTTCTTAGTCGAGCTAAGGGAATGTGCGCCGAACTGACAACTTTATATTGATGGACACCTTAGCCGAGCTAAGGGAATGTACGTCGAATGACGACTTTATTTTGGCTTAAGAGCATTGAGATTACGCACTACAAGAAAACAGTATAATAGGGACGATTTATTGACGATGAATTTATATTTCGTCGCTAATAATTGATTTTACCAACCATCAACAATCATAGGAAGTATAGATTCGCTGAGTGATGAAATCATCTATGTCATAATTAGCTAATCATTTTTGTGTCAAACTCCATAAGTAGGATCATCTTTCTGAGGTTTATAAAGGTATTATTTACAACTCCAAGCAAATTATGAGCACGAAGTAAAGAATGAAACTGCATCTTCTAAAGTAAATAGTTGTCATTGTTAAATTTGATAGGTAAATAAGATGTGATTTTTATAGATAAAATAGAGATGTGAGCCGTTAAATTTATTTATGTGGAGAAAATTTTTGACATTGTAAAAAAAAGGATTAAACTAGAGAGAGTGAAACTTTCGCTGATCCGGATGAGTGAAGGCGACAAAGATGAGGCACTAAGGGCAGGAGCCGGGGCTAGTGCTGGAACGACTACAAGTGCGGCGGCAGAAGCATAAACAGGAGCAATCAGTGGACACAGATGGAGTAAATGGCTCTGCGGAGGCAGATTGAAGCGAGCAGGTTTTAGCAAGGCCGGCGGTGGCAATGGATGTCACATGCAAGAGCAGCCTGATAGTCGTTGGACACGGACAGGGGCGGCGACACAAGGGCAAGGGAAGGCTGAGGAATGGCTAAGCTTTTGGCGAGATAGAGCTCATGGTGATCAACAGCAGTGGCAACCGGCGACACGAAGGTGCTCACCTCGGCAATCATCTGATTGGTGAAGAGACCAGTGCTATAGTTGTTTCTGCTGAATTGCCAACTGCTCAAGAAATCCTTGCAATAAAGACAATACAAATTGCAAAGCAAGCTGATGTTGAGGCTGCAAGGTGGACCAAGCTGAGGCAAGGAAGAGATCGGTGGAGTGCAATAACGAGGCACGATGTAGCCTTAAGGTAGCGATGCAGAAGCAAAAAAAGAGGGAGATTAATGGTTTGGCGGCACTAAGGGCTACAAGGAGAATGAGATGATTGAGAAAGAAGAGATCGATAGCTTTGATATTATGTTAGAATAGAGAATTGTAGAAATAATTGAAAATCTTAAAATTTTACATTGCACTTGTTTGTCCATGTATATAATATTTATAAATATATATATTGCAATGTCAAGTTAATTGAAAGATTCTAGATAACTATAAAAAAAATTTATTCTAATTGAATTAGTCTAATTTGATGATCCTTTTTATTTTATTTAGAGTTTTGAATTCCAACAGCAAGCTGTATTTTTGTCAGAGCACATTTCTATAGCACATGTTATTAATGTTGCCATTATGGACCATGATAACCCAATTTGCAATTTTGCTAAGGACTGGTACGATATCAACTTGGTCTCTCATTTTCGTTTTCTTTGAGCTGGTCGAACTGAACATTGCTGGTTGGTATTCCCATAAAAGATGGATATAAATCACACAAACATGATCAATTGACCACGCAATTCTGTGGTATAAAAATTCGACGATTATCTTGTTGTTCAAATTACTCATGATCATAACGACCCAAGAACATTACATATTTACGAAGATGAGACTGGTAAAAAAAAAGAAGAAAAAGGAACCGATAATGCTACAGTTGGTTCTCTAAAGAAAGGCAGATGAATACTGAGATTGCTCAATACCCAATTGTATGATTGCTGAAGCAAGCTACAAGAGAAAATTGTCGATCATGTGGAATATAACATCTGAACCATCTGAATTTATCAAGTAGGTCTTCACCTGTAGCAAATAGAGTAGTTTTTCATTTGTCAATCTTCAAAACTAAGTCGTCTGTTACTCGTGTTCCATGTGGATTATGAAAACTTGTAAAATTTTGCATTTGTGAATGATATTATGAATACAACAGATAATCTCCGGCCTACATTCAAAGAAAAGAGACACTATGTATAGGCATTTATCTTCTTTATGTATGAAATGAGTATATCTTAATTCTAGATATGTTATGGTGACGATTGACAAGGCATTTGGTCACAAATGTCATCGCAATTTACTCTTTGCAGTCAACTGACCATATCATAGAGCGGCAAAAGAATACCTGTATGGTACTGTGAGCAAAAAATCTCTGTTTACTTCCACGAAAGCTAACATCTACTCTTTCCCAAGGAACTCTATTCAAACCATCAATCATTGCATCTGAAAATTTTAAAGTAATGCTAATAAATGAATATCAGAAACTTAAGGAGAGGGTACTTGGATGACAGAAAACAGCAACTAACAACGTTCAATAATTTTGAAGCGTGACTTTGTAAATGTAGCATAAGGCCATCACTGTGTAGTCAAAAATTTACTACATTATTCAGGCAAGTTCGCGTGACAATTTTAGGTCTTAATGCTTGTATGTTAAGAGAAATAGAGCAAATGCAAAACCTGCTTTGTTTAATCAAACCAATTAATTATGTTCATGATTAACTAAGATATCGTATCCTTCTACTTTTCTGGCTACTTTCAGAGCAAATGATTATTTTTAGTTGTAGGTTTAATGTTACAAGATAGACAGTTTCCATATTGACAGTGCATTAAGAAGCTACACATGAGCATATTCAGTGGTATGTAGGAAACCAATTCTTTCACCAAATCCATTCATCTCTAAAGATTGCAAAATTCTAAGATACATTGGTGGTTCAATCAAAGGGATGAAAAAATTAGGGATGTCGTTTCCATGCTTTAGAATTCTATGATTTTGTCATATTGCTTTGATATTGTAGACCTGTGAATCATGATCATTTGATGGAATTTTAAGGTTTTTGCAACAACATTGCTAGAAACTAGGACAAACTATGTTCCATTATCTTTATGGTTGAAAAGACATTGTGTCACACTTTTCACATTGCTTGAACATTTTTAAAATTGTTATTAGGGGTGAGCATTTGGTTCAAATCTAACTCAATTAAATTCGTTGAAACTGAACTAATCATATTTTCTTTCCGACCAAATTGACCAATTTTTATTATTAAAACTGGACAAACCAAACCGATAAATTAAAAAATCTTAACATTTTTTAAATTTGTATTTAATAAAAAATCAGTTTAATCGGTTTAACCGATTTTCAAAATTTATAATCAAAATCAAACCAATTTAACCAAAATAACCGATATATATTTTAGAAAAAAATGAACTTCTGAATAGACAATTGAACCAAAATTTTGCTCACCTCTAATTCTTATATAAAGGACATGTAAGAAACTTATAATTAGGATAAGTCAAAAGATGCATGTTATTTGGTGAAGATTTAACTTATTGTTATCTTGTTGATGAGCTCTATATAAGTTCTTCTCTCAGCAACCCACGGGTCATTTGGACCACTTTTGATTACCTTAAGATAAGCTCTTTGGTCTCTTTAGTCTTATATTCAACTACAATTCGTTCAAACTTCTCTACATTAGGATAGTATCAACATCTATATTAATTTGATAAATATTTAAATCCAATGAAATAAAAGAAAATCAAAATTAAATGAAAAGTAATAATTGGTGATGAACCTTCTATATCATCAATAGTCTTCAATGCTTTGGTGGTTGCTGGAAAATCCATCTGAGGGACATCAAAAGTTCTCGGCTTCTCGATGAAAACAATGTGTGGATATTGACTATTTTTCATGAAATCTTGGCGCTTCAGCAATGACACACAATTAGACCAAATCACATCAGCACTATAGAACTATAATGTTTACCTTAGGAAGCTCATGTTGATGCCGTATTGATGATGTCTTCCTTCCAACAATGACTAAAGTTGAGTTAAGCATTTCTCAAAGATTCACATTAGAAAGTATGCAATAATGTCATAGATCAATCACGGTAGCAATTTAGGTTAAACAAGTTGTACTACTAGATGGAAGAAGTGGATACAGTCAAAGCAAACATTTGAGTATGCAACGCGGCGCTTAAAAGATTGTAAAGCAGACCTGGATATTAATACACAAAATTTAGTTATTGGGATTTTAATTCTTAACAGGGAGGCGAGAGGCTTAATGTTTATGGTTCTAGTTAAGCAAATCTCACATGAATCGAAGATTTCCAGAGTCATTGACCATCTGAACCAGAAGAGGAAGTTTCCCATCATCTTGGTCTCTTAGAAATTGATGCTTTCCAGATCTTCCAAGAATCCAACAAGTTCGGTATGCCAACTTTTCTAACTTATAGGAACCATGAAGGATTGGGATCTGAAATTTCCAAGCAATCATCACTTGGAAAAGTGCATCATCTAACCACAAAGTACTCTCCCTATGGTAAATAGGGAAACTTACCATTGGCCTTACAAGTTGTTCTGCAGTTCTCTATTATTCAACTGATATTTCCTTTTTAAATATTGATCAATTATATCAAGTACTTTAGGGGGAAAAAAGGCAAAACAGAAGAATGGAATGAATAACTAGGTAGCCAATGAAGATTTTAATATGACATTGAACAAACAAGAAGAGATTGCTTATCTAGCCAATCAATCAATTCAGATGTTTATTTTATTGGCACGTCAATATTACCTAGACATCTTACACAAAAAGAGACTGATTTGGTTTATACAAACAATCTCATGTTAGAACTTTAGTTTCATTCTCTATTTTTGAGGATTTTCAACGTTATCAGAATTGTTTCATTCAAGTTTCAGCATAAATAACAAGTGTTTGAAATGTACCAAATCTTTTCAGTTGACCAGAAACAGATATCGATAAGTCAATCAACTCGAACCATTTGTGTGATTTACCCATGTAAAGAAGTAAAAGGCATGTGAGAATTGGAAGGAAAAATAACTACTATCACAGGTTAGTTGAATTAAATGGAAACAAAGTCAATATAAAATATATGGCAACCGTATGATACAACTTCGATGTTCAAAAGCAAATCAATTCTTACTTATTCAATCAAGTGAGATCATCCACTCAACACCTGAACACAATTTAGGTACCAGAGGAAATCACCTGTTTGTGAAATCTTAACCCAAGATGAGGAGTTGCAAAAGTGATAAAATTGATTGGCTCAAGTCCACAAATCTTTCCTTCAATTTTTTCATCCACGGACATTGCCCCTGCAGGATGATATTCACATGCACCATGTTCTTCTGGACTAAATTTTGGTACTGCATTCTCATATAATATACCAATTGCATATCTTGCAACCAAACCCCCAAGTGAGTGCCCCACAAATGATATCTTTTGAAGAAAAGGCTTGCTAGCAACTATTGACATAACCTGATATAAAAACTTGTTAGTTGTTGAAATAGAAACTTTATAGTAAAAAAAAACAACTAAATGACAGATAATCCTGCAAATTTTGAAATAAACCATCTTTTAGATAACTAGGTGATTGATATTTAGGCTCCCTTACTGAGCAGCATAGACTAATGGTGGTATCTATTACACAAGGAAAAAGGAACAACCACCTCTTTTACTAATCGTTCTCCCATTACATCAACTCCATGGAAAGTCAATGTTGAGTAGTTAGATTCACTGCCTGCAAAAGAGCAACGTAATGATTGGATTAAATATAACAAAAAAAAAAGCCCTTGAATTACTTCTAATGTATATCTATATCAAGAGAAAGACACATGTCCTTGTGTAATGAAACAATAGGCAATCAATTTTGGCCAAATTAATGGACATTCATGATGGAAAAGGTTACCTACCTGGTAGTATCAAGAGTTGTATGTTTTTAATCATATCTTGCCCTGACTATTACAGCTGTTAGCCAGCGAAATAACTTTGTGCAAAGGAATTATCTCTATAACAGTAGCATGAATAAGAACTCAAGAAGTTCAAACACTATTTATCTAAAAGATTGTTGATTCTCCCCTTCGTTTGATGAGGATTGATTCCAATTTCTTTCTTGCTTGATTTGGATAACTTTTTTCACAGATATATAAGTAATTTTAAATTATTGTGTTTGAGATATTAAAAAGTTTACATAATCATCAATGATACACATAATTGAAGATTTATAATATCTCCACGAAATCATGCGTACCTACCCTCTCAAGCATACAATCCACGTTTACTACCATGTTATACACATCATCAAGCAATATACACAATTAAGGAGGTTTTAAACTCGTCCCATCTGTCTTCAACAAAAAATTTTATATAACCAGAGAGAATAATAAAAGATGGCGAATGCCAACGACATAGTGGTATATTGAAACTAATGTTTAATTACCTAATCTAAAAGACTTGCATGTATATGATAATTTTAAATTCAGTTCTTGCTATTCCAAATTTAGAACGCAGAAGGAAAAGCTACTCACAGTGCACCACAATATTCTCCGGGTGTCTTTTCACGAACTGTTTGGCAGCATATTTCCAATCTGCAGCACTGCAATGAAAAGACGCGTATGTCAGATGAAAGTTGGGAAAACTGCGTTTCGACAATCAATAAACGAGCATCAGATATCAAATATCAAGCAAGCCCATCGCTCTAAATACGGGTGAACGTCAAACTCTAGCGTCCGCATGGATCACTGAAATCCGTCTTTCATCACACAGCACGAACTGCAATTTTCACCTGCTCAAGCGACGTCTATTTATGGCGCACTAATAGCAATGGAGCGTCATCTGCACCGAGTCCGAACCGCTAGATGGATCCCATCTCTGTGAGGCCGACAAAACGGTATTTTGCCGTTACCAGTTCGGGCATAGTGATTAGCAGCTGAAGCTGCCTCGTGTTAGAGCTCTCCTCCCAAATTATTCACGAGGACATCAGACAGGAACGCCCGACAATCCATTGCATCAAGCGTCAACTCGACAAGCCCAAACGATAGCGTGAGGTGGCGTGCACTAAAACGCCCTATGAAAGCAGCGCTCAAGACGACAAAATTAAGAGAAAAAGGGCTCGATCCAAAAAGCGCCCAGAAGCAAATTTTAATCAAAGCAAAGAAACAAATTCGTTCGGAAAATGGAAAAAACAGGATAAGAAATGATGGCGACCGGACCGGCGTCTCCAGGAGAAACACACCTGCCAACGATGCCATTGACCATCACCACCAGATGTGTCGGGAGTGGACGATTTTCCTCTACCCCGCCACCCTGCACGGGAGGCGCCGCCGCTGCTCGATCCCGGCACGATCTGAGGAAAGTAGGCCACCGGAGGTAGGACGAGTACCGCCACCGCAGCCTCTTTACTCTCTGCTTTCCCCCATCTCCGCTCTCCGCATCCGATCCGCCTTGCGCCATCTTCGCCGATATCCGGTGCCGAGGCCTTCAGCGATGTGATCGCGGTCTGCTTGGCTGTTATATCGTGTCCTGTGCCCCTTTCTTCAACTCTGACCTCGTTGCCTGTTGCCTGTTGCCTGTTGCCTGTTGCCTTCGCGATATCCGGGCAATTTCCAGAAGCGGGTTATGACTTATAAAGGCGATTTCTTGCAGGTTTTCCAAGTGTTTGTTGTTGGAGAAGCGGGCAGCGTATCCCCTGTTTAGATCAAGACACAACAGATTATCGCTTCTCCGACCGTGCCTTCGATGATGCAGACGCGCCTGACATTTAGGCCTTTCCCCCGCAGCTACTGCATCGCTGGACCAGTGATCACTGCAGGGCCACTTGACGCTTGACACGTACTCCACTCCTGGTCCTCAGTTTTGGAAGATTAGCCCCGAGTTTTAGAAATTCACAAACAGCATAACTCTTTCCTAAAATACCAAACTGCTACATAAATTCATGGTAAAAAAATATAAAATCATCACATTAGTAATTTTCTACTACTGCTCCTCCTGCATGTAAAGAAAGGTAAATTAGAAATTCATTGCTAAAAAAAATATGAAATCGTCACATTAATGACTTACTATTGCTGCTCCTATGTATAAAGAAGGGTAAATTAGGAATCCAAGGTGCTGGCCCAGGGCGATCAGCGTAGAAATGTGGAGTCAACAATGAAACTCAAAAATCAACTTCTTACCCTTTTAAACTTTAACACAACTGCACTGGTCATCCATCGAAACCCTGAAAGCTTAGAAATTCATTGTTCAATGAACTTAACATTGTTGACAATTTTCAAATATAATAGCACTTTATCAAAATATACTTTCCGTTAAAAATATTTAAATAAATATGTAATAAAAAAAAACTGCTGGCCGCGCTGCAGCTGATCGCGGCAAGTCAACCTTGTGACCAAATTCACAATCCCCCCAAAAAAAAAAAAAGTGTTATATTTTACACGTAACTAATATATCCATTTTCTTTCAATGGACTGATGGGCGATTTGATAAACTATTTAACATTAAATACGTGGATTGGCTTCGTGAGTAAGCTGTCCAATTGTATGTGCCCATAGCGGAAAATTACATATAAATTACATAATTTTAAGAGAAAACTATTTGAAAAAAGTTTGGAAATGAGTGTTGGTGCATGCATGGGCCAATCCCTTCCACTACAATTCAATATGAAATTCATTGTGCTCTTCGAATCCATCTTTGCATATATATATATATATTTTTCTTTAATTCTAAGTCTTAAAAAATTGTCAACTACTTTTAACAAAAATTTAATTAACATCGAATAAAACATTTCTGAATTAAAAAGAAATATCGAACCCAAAACACAACAAAATGATACCAGACATCCTGAGGCCAACTCTATCTCCTGATACCTTGATAATAAAATTTGCGAGGGATTAAATAATTATACGAACAGAGTATTTCTTTTACAACACCATAAATAGACGTAGCGATCGAGTAGCAGTGCAGCAACCGGCACAATGCATGCAATTAATAATAATACAGACGACGACGGCTTAATTATATGCTTATTGTTAGCCTGCTCAAATAATTACTTGCTTAATTAGGAGGACAAGAAGGTCCAATTAAGTACCACAACTGACCTCAATTCAAGGTCCGAGGCGATAGAGCCCATCTCCCAGGAAGTACTGCCCGTCCATGTACAGAGCAGCGTTTGGAGCATGATAGCCATCCATCACCACGAACTGCATGTCCTCCGAAGGCTTCCAATGCCTCTTCCTTTGATTTATAAACCAGTTATTGATCTGCTTCAAGTCGAGCCCCGTTGATTCCGCCAGGGCCACCTTCTGCGACTCCTGTTCAATCATTTAAGAGCCATAATTATTCGAACATGTTCGCTTGCAGGCGTCGCCTGTTTGTTCTGATAATTTTATGAGCATGCGCTTAAATTAGTTACTTACAGATGGATATGGCCATTTGTAATGCAGCTCCCACCAGCTGAGCAACTGCTGCCGCGCATCCTTTGGGAGCTTGCCTTTCTTCTTCTTCTTGGACAGCTCTTGCCTCAGGCTGCTCAGATAGCCACTGTACTTCTTCAGGAGTTGGTGCTTCAGCTCGCGGTCTTCCGCGGATGCGTCCAGCTCCGGGAGTTCGGTTTCGCCTCCGCTTCCGTCTTGATCGTCTTCAGAAGAGCAAACACCAAACTTATCATCTCTGTAATTATGTAAAAGGAAGAACTGGTGTGTGTATGGACGAATAGAGCTTGTTCACCGCATGGTTTGTTTAAACCAGATTAACTATAACCAAACAGAACAATTGTAATGAAAATCTCTTGGGTAACTACAACCAATGTGTTGCCGAAAACTTTTTCATGAAAAGAATAAATCAAATCAAAGAGCCAAGAAGAAGGCAAAAAAAAAAAAAAACAAGTTAATGGAGGATGCTCAATTAGAACAATATGCGCTTCTAACTCGAACCAAAGAGCTAAAGGAGTCAAGACCAAATCGAAGCAACTAATTTTCAAATCCTTAGAATGTTAAAAATTATTTACTAGCCTTCATAATGAAAAGTATGATAAAAAATTTCACAGATCCATATTGCAAGCTAATTATTATGTTGAAATTAAGAAAACTATACAAGTGGAATGCAAAAAATGAAATAAAAGAGGTGGTTGATCATATGTAGACTCCCTTTAATACTGAGGTCGACTAGTAACAAGAACTAAGCAAGTAAACTCTTTGGTAACGAACCGTTCTTGATTGCAAAAAGAACTAAATATGCAACCATCATGCATATCTACATAAAACATACATATGACAGATAAATAAACTATGGAGATTAGGAGAAATGCTAATATAAAGTTTTATATTTTTGTAAATTCGGGTTATCTTCTGACTATCAAATAACAACAAATTCACATATTAAGTGCAATAATTTTCATTTTAGCAGAAATTGGAAAATCTCATTTTGATTTTTTTTTCATTAAAAAAGATGGGGCATTATTACACTATAAGAAATCTGTTATCAATTAATCAAGCATGTAATTTAAAATAATTTTGGCATTAATGAAACATTTTTTTAATAAAAAACCACAGTGTTCTGCTTGGTAAGTAAAAAACTACTCGATCAAGCGTTTTATACAGAAAGAAGCATAAACCCTATTACCACAAATCAAATATGCAACAAACATAAAGATTAAAGAACATCACAATCCATCAAGAAAATTTTATTATCTTGACCATAAACAATGGCAACGATTAAAAATAAAATCCTAAAGATATAATATAAACGTTCAAATCATAGTTTCATTGTTTTTTTCTTTTTTTTTAAAATGAAAAACTGACTATGAGAGACATAAATACAGTAGCTGAACTTAGTTAAGAATGTTCATTACTATTGTCAAAAAAGAGAATTACCAAAAGTCAAGCATCACCAAAGAGAGTAGGTAAAGTCAACCCAGTTGAACTATACAATTTTTAGAGTGCAAAGTCCACGAAATATTAATACATAAGCGGCAGAAAAAAAAAATCATATAACCTCCATTTCAGGGAACTGAAAAGAAGATGAGGTCTAAAATTATGAGCAACCTTCATATCTTCAAATAATGGAGGTTTAAATATTTGTTCATTGAGCATGTACTCCAGCACAAATCCAATCATGCCAAAATGATTTTCCTTGAAAAAGAAAAGCTCAAAGCAAAAGCCCTATAATTACTTTCTTTCATGTTGATGAAAAATAAATAAATGGATATAGATTTCGTAAACATTGATAGTTTAGACAACAGAAACACTAAACAGAAATCATGATATTCCCAACTTTTTGGAGTCCACCAGATGACAAATATTAAAGCACATCATTGGTAAAATCAATAATATTTTTTTAAAAAATGGATCATGAAAAAGAAAAACCTGACTTTTATGGTAATAAATGAAACGAGAGAATTGATTTTGGATCAACTATTAAACTAACTAACTCCTTATCAATTTCCATATATCTAGTTTAAGTTATGATATATAGCATGCATGATACTTGAATTGCTTTAATTATATATAATGAAGTGCATTGAAGAACGTTAACATAATCAATGAACATCCATAGAGAAGGAAACTACTTTAGGTCCGAAAAAAAAATGCAATAAAAAATTAATTAACGCATCTAATGTTAAACATATTACTAGTTGTGCTCAAGTCTTGCAATAATTTCAAGGATGCACATACCTCATAAAAACATTGTTTACACTTGTTGTTCAATGATTACGATCTTGTAGATTTAACCAAATTCCACCCAGAGTTCATTGCACATTATATGCAGCACTTATAAGAGTCATATAGGCTTATAATTAAGAAAGAAACGGAGCCAATGGTTTCTCGAATTTGCTATTGATCCTGCACCGTGAACCTGGTAGCGGATGACTCGGTGGAATGTGGACTTAACCTTGACTTGGCCGGAGGAGATGGAGGGGTATGAGAAGGAGGAGAAGAAGTCCCAGAAGGCCCTCCTCTCTGGCGGTCATGAGTTCCTATATATAAGAACTCCAGACAATCAGATGTCCCGATGTCAGGCCCTGACAAAGGTGGGAGTGAAGTGAACCATATCCTCATTAATGCTCCCCTACCGAGGGGACATTCCG
>JBAMHZ010294182.1:0-13181 GCA_037177395.1 Alpinia galanga | reverse complement strand
GAAAGTCAATTTGCAATTTATTATTTCCACTTTTAAACGTGACTAAGTGTTGTTCTCTTTTCTTAAAAAATGTATTATTAGCTAATATTAGATCATATGTTATCGCAAAATCTAATATAGTTTTATCTTTTTTATTTCTTGTTCCAAACCCATAACTCCCATGCACCCTCTTATATTCCTCATTTTTCACTCCAATATGTTTATTTAGATCACCTCCTATAAAAATCATTTCATTTGGCGGAATATTTTATAATACTTCATCTAGTGGTCCTAAAATCTTAATTTAGTATCTTCATTCAATCCTACTTAGGTGTATATATGCTAATTACATTTATAATTTCTTTCTTCACTACTATCTTGAGTGTTATAATTCTATTCCCCTTTTTAACAACGCCTATAACTTCATCCTTTAACGAACTATCTATAATAATATCACTCTATTTCTTGTTTTACTCTTTCTTGTATACTATAATTTAAAATCCGAATTCTCTATCATTTTTTGCTTTCTCACCTATTCATTTTGTCTTTTGTACACACAAAATACTAATTTTTCTAAGCATCGTATCGACTACCTCTATTGTTTTACCTGTAAAAGTTCCTATATTTCATGTTCCAAATCTTAGACTATTAGTTTTCCTATAATATATGTTCTTACCCAACCTATGATGTGAGAACTCTTACTTATTTAACATTACACCCAAGTTCTCATGGAGATGTAGCGGTCCTTGCCGAGACGTTACAGTCTGATTCTGTAACGCGAACTCTTGCATATTTATCGCTACATCTGAGTTCTAGAAATGTAACGGTCCTTGCTGAGACGTTACAGTCGGATCCTGCAACGCGTTCCTTTCGGAGAACAACCTAGCATTGTACAATAGTTTAGTGGATTCATTCATTGAACATTTGTCTTAGTTTAACGCTGACTGACAACCTAACACAACCCTCCTCTTTTATTCGGGCTTGGGACCGGTCATGATAGGTCATCGTAGACGGAGTTAAGGTTGTTGTAAACTAATTAACTAAAATACACGATTACCTCATAAACTATTTCAAATTTTAATATAGCCCTTTATTTCTTAAAAACTTGTCGTAACCTCATGTAACCCATGTTTTAATCCACTATATGATTCCTAAAGATATTATCATTTCAACCTCCAAAGTTGAATTTTGTATACAATGTTCACTGAATAGTTTATAATAATGTTTTCTTTCAGAAGGCACCTACTACTAAGTTGGTAAAAACTTTGAAGTTGTTGTTATGGTCTTGGTTCAAAACTTGCCTTCCCCATATGGGGACTTGCCTGTATATGTGTCACATAGAATATGTTGTAGGCTGTTTCCTTTCCCTCTTAAGATGACATTATGTTTCAACCTTTCTCTGATTTTTTATTGATAATAAGAACCTTTGGATAATATGTTATGCAGATAATGTTTCCTAAATATTCACATTTTTTTTTTGCACCAATAATATAATAAATTTCCTCTTCTCAGAATTTGTTGGTAACTTGATTTATTTTTCTTCTTAATATATGCAATATACATTATTTTGA
This sequence comes from Alpinia galanga, assembly GCA_037177395.1. Classification (NCBI taxonomy): domain Eukaryota; kingdom Viridiplantae; phylum Streptophyta; class Magnoliopsida; order Zingiberales; family Zingiberaceae; genus Alpinia; species Alpinia galanga. The sequence continues at coordinate 11,631 of JBAMHZ010294182.1, read as the reverse complement.
ATTTTTCCAATACTTTGGCATTAGACTGGAAAATGACTCGTGTCTGTTTCCAAGCAAAATATTGTGACTGAGCTTTGACTAGAGGAGATTGTAAATTTGCCTGCCTCATACTCTTGGTGCAAGATTTGTCAGCGACTGTAATTTAAATATGCTGTTGAAGTTCTTAAAGATTTATTTAATTCTAATCCAATGATATATGACATTTCATCTTGAATCATTCTTCTAGGTGATGACAAGACAATTATTTCTTCATACAAGAGAAAATCTTTAAGAGGAGATATTAATATTTCTGGTGGGGACGGGAAGACTTCTACTACAAATGAACTCCTTCATGTTTTGAGAGAGCAAGCTCATATGAAACATGGACAAGGTGGTTATGGCAGAGGTATCTCGTTGGATGAAATTGTGATAACTTTGAAGTCCTAGCTTTAGTGGATGTTTCTGATTGTTACTATTCATGATTTTTCTTAGAAAAAAATTTGGCAGCTAAGAAAAATATGCCAGCTAAGAATATGAAACGTAATATACTAAATGATTATTTACTAACCATCTGAATAATTGTAATACGAAAATTTACTAACCATTATGATATATGTGGACATGTTAGTTTTGAGACTATTAAACTTCATTTGTATTGGTTTTAAACGTTATGGTAAATGATTCAAAATGATGAAGATTGATGAAAAAATGGACAGCAATGAACTGCCTAATATGATTAAAGAATTTGCTGTTATAGGAACATATTAGTGATATTCAGTCAATTATGCCTTGTTAGAAGAGAAGAAGTCATGTAGCTTGGACCAATTGTGTCTAATGTGTTTCTCAGACACGCCTTATCACTGTACCACTAACACGCCATTCTTGATGATATTCTTATAAGCTGAACTAGAACCCAGAGGCCTACAATTATATTCTTAGTTATGAAGTAAAATTTACTAGCTAGTAAATCTCATTCCTAGAGAAGTTTTCATGAATTTGTTTAATATTTAGTTATTTTGCATATGGTTGAGGTTCAGAGGTAGTTATAAAAATTAGATGAGACTGCCAATTGCACTGGAGAAGTTGGCAACTGGATACTTCTGCTTGTGATGCTTTGTTCATAGAGAAAAAAAAATAAAAAATTGCCAGTTAGATAAAATAGTCAATTGGTCTTATGACTTGAAATATCATGAATACTAACTAGCTTATAATTTCAAACGATTAGATTTGGGATAATAACATAATCTCTTTTCATTTTTTGACATACTCTATAAATAAATATATCCATTTTTTTAAAAAAGTTTCATTTAAAATATTTTAAAATACAATTGCAAATTGAGTATTCTAATTTTATATCATTACCTATTTTGTATGTACTTTTTTTCTCTATATTTGTTTACCTCTGAGTATGTTCTTGTATTTTTTATGTCAATATCGAGCATGTGTTTCTTTGAGATGTGAAATTTATTCATGTGATATAACTTTTTTTATTCTTTTTGACTAAATTTATGTTTAGAAATAAAATTAATAAATTGGTAGTTTAACTAGTGGATCTAAGTTGATATTGTGAATGGACTCATCTGAATAAATATTCGGGTTCAAGTGAGTGCAACCATTGCTCTGGAGCTCTATGGTTGAATTTCTATTTTAGTTTTCAGAAGATATGTGCAGCAAAATAATTACCAAATGTTCCATCATTTGGAGTGTTATTTTAGCTTTTGGGCTTTATTATACTTCCCTTTTGATTTTGCTCTTATGTTTCTTGTGTTTTCTTTCCTAGTCTTCATTTTCTATAGTGCTTGCCTGGTATCCTGTCTAGTCCTTAACATTTAGTTTTATGAAATTTTTTTTTATTACTACTAATGATTTTATGAGTTACTTTTCACTTGTATTTTTGCATAACCAGGTCCTACGGTACAAGATTATGCACATGTGGCTGGAGCAAAACGTTCCTTCTCTTATCTGGTAATTACTGTTTTATAGTGCAGTTCCACCTTGATCTTTTCTGATCATATCCTTGGCATGCTACTATGCCTGCAGGGAGAAGATGCTTTATACTTTGACACCAGAGGATACCCTCATCCCCGTCTTGACAGATCTTTTCCAGTTTCCAGCTCAAGGTTTGCTCATCTAATCTCAGTAACTTCATCAATCTGAGCTACCTATACTTTCTTTTAAATGTTGATGTTTTGGTTAGCTATGGCGCATACCCTTCTGGAGGCGCATACCCTTCTGGAGCTGGGTCTTCTCTGCCATACTATCAGCACTCAAATACTGGTTATTTAAGTGGTACTTTTCCGATTTCTTTCACAATGCAGTTGAGCTTTTTACACATGATTTGATACGTTGAACTTAGCAGGTTCTAGTGCTGTACCAGAGTATTATGGCAATTTTCAGGTAAGTTTCAATCTCTCTCTCTCTCTCTCTCTCTCTCTCTCTCTTTTTCCGTTGGAAAGTAATTAAAAAAATTACTCTGCTGTAGTTTCTTGTTTGTTGTTTTATTACTTTCAGATTGACAAGAATGTGTATCGCTTCAAAAACTATATTTATTTAATTACATCTGACGCCTATCCATTCTTCTTCCACAGAATCAAGGAGCTCCACCTAATAGAAGCAGTATGTATTCTAGACGTAAGCTTTATTACCAAATTGTAATGGAATTATCTTTCCTTGGGCCCTTGTGTGTATACTTCTTCCCTTGTTTTTGATTGTAAATTTACTTCCTGCAGATAGATATGGTTGATCATCGCCTAGCGTCCAAGATTTCAGTTTCAGCCACCGCAGCACTTCTAGAGCTTCCCATCTTTGCTGATAAATTTGGAAGCTTCCTAGCAACTCATGATCTGTTTGTTGTTCATAGAAAGCTATTGAAAGCCTCTTGCACCAGTTTTACTTGAATTGATCCGTCTCACTTGCCAATGATTCTAGCACATTAAACTAATCTGTGTAATCAATGATACTTGTGGTATCAGAGTACTGTCAACTACTGTACTTTCCATGTCCCAAAGAAGCCATAGTTATCAATGTAAGAACTGAGTTTAATTAGAATATATAGCTATTTAATGACATATGCATGAGCAATGCAATCTTTCAATTGCGGGTTAATTTTTCTGGATATTTCAATGTTAAATTAGATATATAAGACGGGTAATGGTTATGATCACATCTGATAAAGTAATCGCAGCTTCTTAATTAATCTCTAGGGTTAATAGATTTATCATACCCCAAGAAAATTTTTTGATGATCATATTTTTGTTGCATTAAATATTTATTTTTTTTTAATATCTCTCTGTGAAACAATAGAGAAAATTATTTAATTGCCAAAAGCAAAATAACATTGAAAAACTATAGAAATAGTTTTTTTTTTAAAAAAAGAAATGCAAAACAAAACGGAGCCCAAATATCATTCACTGGACATTCCCAACAAAATATACTCGATCAAGATCCACAAAATTTTTTTGCCTGTAATGAAAAGCAATTTGTGCAGCTTCATTTGAGCAAATTATGTTCTTATATGAGAAAATGGCACAAATGTCAACATGTATACATTAGAGACAATATTGGATGAGAATGAGGAGAAAAAAATAGTAGAAAACAATATTCTTTTATTGGCATCTTTAGATGCAATGAAATTGCTATCATTTGTTGTCTGAAACCTTGCTCCAACTGTAGACCAACACCATCACAAATTCCTTGGCTGAGGTTCCTACTGTCGCCTGAAGCCTTTGCGAAGACATCTCTCTTAACCAATGTTCTACTAACTTGTTAACGGATGTCATAGGGCTTACTGGTTGTCCAAGGCAAGTGATTTGCACCTACCAACAAGGGTTTTAACTTGGAAGTAAAGCACAATTCAAGGATTATAGGTGATCATTTATCATAGTTAGCACAAAAATGTTTAACTACAAAAATGTAGGAAAATATTGGGCATGAGTTGTTAGATTGACGCGTCGAGTTGAGATACTTTTATTTGCTTGCAAAAGGACGTTGAAAAAGTACATGGTTGACAAATTATGTTATTAATACAACAATGCAGGTTTCAGTTGTCAATGCATCTTTGTTGCCTTCCTATAATCTGAGATCTAAAAAGAACATGAGACCATAAGACTCATTGCCTCGGCCAACAAGATCCTTAGGAAGTTAATTATGTAACTGCAAGAGCTAGTCATGATAGGTAATCACGGTAATATACCATTATACAAGATAAATTAGTGAGTGAAATCAACCTTCACTAGGTAATATGTGTCCCAAATAAACTGATTTTTCTTTTTGCAATAGATTTTTTTCTATAGAATTTAAAATATCATGTTATTCAGACAACATAATGACAGAGAAATGATTGCATCCTTTTGTGAACTTTGGAGTACATTTAAAAAAAAAGGAATAAAAGAAAAGGAGAATGGTTCATTTACAAAATATGTACTGAAACAAAAGGGAAAAAAAACTCACTGCGGCATCATTCTCGAGATTGAGCTTCTTTACAAGGTACTTGTGAATGAACAACACAGGCATGCAACCATCTCTAATAACAAACCATAAACTGGATATTAATACCATCAAACAGGGACATGAATAAAACAATTGAAATGAAAACAGCAATATAATGTTCATATAGGTGAAAATTTATTTCCACTAAATCGGGAGGAAGAACCTAGTAAAAATGCTTACTTTTTTCTTCCACTCACCGTCCAGACTATACAAATTATATGTTGACTCGTGCATGCTGAGAAATGGAAGGCAAGGTGACAGAGATGTTTTTTTAGTTTAATACTACCCAAGTATACAACATAAGTTACTTCAATGGCCAATTTTCTTCTTCTAACAATCTTTGCAATTACAGAAACATTGAGGATGCAACTATCACAACATATTGCTATCAATTCATAAATCATTCTGTACTATCTGAATTTGCTCTACTAATTCAAGTGAGAAATATTGCAACCACTTACATACTTTAACTATTGTGACATCATGCCCAGTTTCATGCTGCGTCTGCAACACAGCCAGCTGATATACTAAATAAAGAAGAAAAATGTCAAAAGGTAGAAAGCCTAATACTCTGACATCCTTGCACAGTTGGTTTTGTAATCATTCTTTGGCTCGTAATTATTTTTTGTACTTTCACACCACTCGTGCCGATTGTAACTTTCTGGTTACATATTGTGGTAATTAAGGGCCTCACCAACACCACAATGAAGGCTCATAATGGGAGTAAAAATTTGGAGTGACCATCTGCCTATTTTGATACGACATGGAATACAAAGTCATAAGTATAAACCATGTTTGTACAACAATGCGTAAGACAAAAGTATAACAAAATTGATTAGTTAATCCATTTCATATCTGTACCTTATCACGGTATCTGATTTTAATAAATATAAATTTCTGCTATGCTGATTGCTGAAGAAGCTATGTCAAAAGGACTTTACAGTAGGGGTAACACAACCGATACTAACCAGAATGCCCAACTCATGGATCAGAAACATTGGAATGTCAAGGCCGGTCTTCGAGTTTGTTATTAAGATGACTGAGTTTCAATCATGATATGAAAAAAACCCTAGAAAATTCAAGATAAAAACATTATCCAAATGTATTCTAGAAACCAATGCATTTTGATTTTCCTTTTTTAATTCAACCCACATCCTACTCATTTGATCAGAGATGTTATAAGTTAATTTAAAAAAATGAAAAAAAAAGTTACAAATACGGATCATTAAATAAAAGGAAAGTTTCAATTTAATATGAAAAAATGAAACAGGACTTTCTAAAAAGGGTTCTGGTTTTCATGTCTTTTTCAAGTAATGTTTTCCCCCATATCCAACACAACCTTGACCCATGCTCACCCCTACTTTCCAGGACATTGCACTTTTCTTTCACTCAAAAAACTGACAGAGGTGCATCTGAATTTAGAATGATCAATATGCCAGTAGGAAAAGTAGGTGAAAGTGGGGACATTTTATATAAAGAATTTATAGATTAAATGTGCATGATATGCATAAAATTAAAACTTACTTGATCCTCACATAGTTTGAAGATAGATGTGGAGATTGTGGATCAATTGTCCTGTACAGTTCACACCAGATAAAGCTAATCAGGAACAATAAGCATTTGCAAAGATAACATAATCAATATAAATTCAACAAGTACAGTAACTGTTCAGCAGAAGGAACCAAGGAGAACCATATTGGATTAATCTTTCTAGAAAATTGAGAATCTTGGGCATCGAGAGATGATGCAGTAAGATCCTTGCTTCTCCTCTTGACTCTTTGCAGCCTGCTTTCTTTCAGTGTTACTGGTTGCCATAGCATGCTATCAGTCTGTTCAAGAATTTTAGACTTATGCTGATGCACTTTAATCCTTTCATTCTTAATATTTACTTCACCGTCACAGCCATTAAATTTTTCATCCTTAACATGTCTCTGAGTAACAGAGCTAAAAGCCTTTGTCCTGTTTGCAGCTTCCACCAGACAGTTTAAAGGGTTCCAGATATCAGAATTATCCTGAAACATGTGGTTGGATGGCTCAACGTTTGAATGAGGCTGGAGAACATGCAGAAATAATTGTACAATTAAAACTCAAGATGATAAATGCAACATCTTTGTTGCTAACAAAGAGGTTAGTTAACTAGGAAACTGAAAAAATTCACTTCTTTTACCTGTTTTCTCTTTAGGGCCTTGCTCATTTTCTCATTTGAGCTTGACTTTTCGACATAATTATTAAAAGTATTGTCATCCTTTTCGGATGATGCATCAGTGGATGAACTCTGACCTCGTGCAGTGACAACCCTTTTAGTAGCTCTTTTTGTTTGCCTTCCTGTTGAACATGTCCGTGTCACTACGTGAGAAGTGCTGACAACCAATGAAGAAAGTGATTTTTCTTTCCTTTGAACAGGTAATGTCGAGGTGGCTATTTCCTCAGGAGCTTCAACTTTGCTTTGTTTAGAAGGAAAAATCTTTGCCCTAATATCTTGTAAATTGTGGTCCGGCCTGTACAATGGCCAGGCAAGAATTCTTGAACAAGATCATCTCATGTAATAGCAGATAGAATAATAAGAAAAAAATGTGATTCTTGGGTAAAAATTTCTCGCATTATATAAAATAAGATTCAAGGAAAAAATGTGTCAAAACAAGGTCACTTATTTTTTATTCAAGCAATTTCTCTTACAACTTGGAAGCAGTTTCAATGAAACAAAATAAGCAAAAACTAAACATATTGGCTTAAACACAGGATAGCAAATTACTTTAGTTCGAATTATTAGCTGAATATCCTTGGAAATACCTTCATCTTTCATACCATTTAGGGTACAAGATCATATGCTTGAAGAAAACCTAGCAGGAAATGGCAGGAGAAATTCAACCTTGAGACTGACCATGAGGCATTAGACCTTCCAAACCCAAATCAACTCAAATGCAAATGCAAACCCATCTATATGAACAAGTAGGATGAAGGATAATGTTAACTGAAAATAGAAGTCCAACTGTATCCTGAACAAAATGATCTTTCAAATGCAAGGAGCATCACCGGGAAGTCAAATATGCAATGTCAGTTCCAGAAGGTAGCATCTCTTTTCATATTTCATGGACAATTTTTAAGACAAACAAAAGTTAGTTATGGTATTTTGTTTGTAATAACCCACCCCTTTCAAACTCAAACACTGGCCCATGAAACTTAAACCCAAGTTACTAGCAATCTCACCAACCTAAGCTAAATTAGCACAATGTAGATCTAAACTAGAGTGTCACAATAGTAAGACTTGAAATCCCTACCAAGACTAAAATCAACTCATAGCTTGTTATCATCTGTGAGGTTCAATGGCGACTCCACCGTCTCCAATATGGTACCCACCATGTTTATGATTACATCCACTCTATCATCAATTGTCACATCTCATCCATATTAGAGAATTGAAAATGCTCAAATCCAAATGTATGATAACTCATCCATCTAAATTTGTAAACCCCTCCATTTGTCACTACTTATCATGTGAGACTAAATTAGAGAATCATATTGCTAGACAATAATAAGCACATTTGTTTTTAAAAAAGAAAACCACTCAAACATCACCTACAACCAGGTATAACATAAAGATGGGATCATTTGTTCTTGTATTTAATTAAAGGAAGTTTGTTTTATTGACAATAATTTAAATATTTGGCTTTATATCTTCCATTACTAAGAAATTTTGATCTAATATTTGATCTCCTACATTAAAGTCCACACATCACAAACATTTATGTCATACAATTGAGCTAAATAACCTTACAGCAATCATAATTTTATTAATAGATTGTCTTAGGATAAAGTGAAGTTTTTTTGTGAATCCAAAAGACAAAAAGATTAATCTTCACATGGTCCCATCTCAGAGTTGATTTTCAAGTGAATGGTGATACTATATAGTTTCATGTGATGAGCCAGAGCCTCAAAGGACAGTGTCATGTGGTTCCTAATGAATGGATGAAAAGAATTCAGCTCATTGTGGTTGTTTAAAAGGCCTAATGTGTCTTTCTCCAAAACCATGTGTTTCACAAGGGTGCAATCAATTTATGTTAGAAATTACTAAAAAAGCAGCAAAATTTTAGACTATTTTTATATGGCATGAGCAATGATGCCAAAATTGTAATGATGATTTCATAGACATCAATCATTGTCATGATAATACATGCATTTCCAAAGATCTTCAAGGATGTACCAATTTCCTTAAAATAAAAGAGATGGTCATAAATGTAAAAACTAAATACAGTAAAAGGACTAAAATGAACCTTAGAATATCACAAAAGATCAAAAATAGTCAACCTGAAATTATAAAGAACAGGCTATTGTCGGGAATCTTACTCTTGATAGGAAAGTTCAATTATTCCCAGTTTGAATTGTTCCCTTTTCTTTATTGTATTCGCATGTGGATTACTTTTGTAGTTAGCAGATCCATTTAGAAGGATGCACCTACTCCTCTTCTTATCCTAATTTCAATCACGGTATTACTTTGCCTTAGAATTTTTAAGATTTGTTGAAAGAACTAATTTTGAACTACAGAAAGACAAAATTTTGAACTAAAATGATATTACACAGAAGTAAGAAACGCAAGACAATAGAAAAGAAATTAACCTGAGCTTCTCCATTGGAACAACACCCAAACCAATATTACATACAGGGCAATGATCTGTCTCCTCATCATTGAGCTTTTCAGTAATGCATTTCCTGCAAACTGACAAAGTTCACAAACATCAAGAAGCTGTATGTCTCATATAAAAACATACAACATGATTGGATAGTACTAAATCTAAATCATTTGCATAACCTAAATAATTTTAAACTGCACAAAAATGTCAAAGAAAGACATATCAAAGTATTTAAGGAAAGATCATAGAATGTATTTTATGCTATACTTATTGAACAAAAGTATCAACTGGCATATTTCAATTAAAAGCTAAGAGTTATTGCAGCACTTTTACTGAAGAGGTATGAAGAGTGAAGGTTGAGAAAGAGTGAACACCAACCTCAAGTCAAATCTAAGATTTCAGATTACAATTTTCCTTATGAGAACTTTATCTGAGATGAAGATCTAAGGGATTTACTAGAGGATGAAGCAACAGTGAACTATGAATAAAAAGAAACCCAAAGCAGAAGTCTAATGTAAGCTATCAGATGACAATCTAAGAAAGAAACACAAAGCAGAAGTCTAATGTAAGCTATCAGATGACAATCTAAGAAAGAAACACAAAGTAGAAGTCTAATGTAACCTGACAGATGACTATCTAAGAAAGAATGTACATAGGCTCTGAAAAGATTAAACATCTGTCCGTTTACATATCACTACTTATCTTGTCAAGATAGTTGATAGGTGAAGCAAATGGAGCAGTACATATTAAGGATAAGCAATTAGTCAAACCAACTAGTACCAATTCTTGATTAAATAAAACACAAAAGCATGCCATGGTTGAGTTCAATGAAGTACAGAAGACTGCATTGTAGAAAAAGGTTATGATGATTGTTCCCACTAGATAAATTATAAAAGATAAAGGCAAAAAGAGGGATCATTTTCTAGTCGATCCAGGACAATGAATGCCTATTTAAATCTAGACAAACAACAGACCAGGTTCGAAACCTAAATCCAATACATTTCCCTGAAAAAGAAGGCACACCAGGATACAAAAACACTAACGACTGAAAATGTCAAATCTTCACGTAGACATAGAAGCACGGTTTAACATTGGAGGACATGCAAAAATTCAAATTTGATTCCAGTTACTCTATCAATGTATGCACGGATTCTAGAATCTAAAAAGATTCTATCCTTTATTAGTACCTTGATACCTTCATAGTAAACAAAGAACAAAGTTAGTGGAAGACGATCTTAGATCGTAGAAGCAGGGCAGAAGAAACAGCACGTAGTTGAAAGCAACGCATGCGGTCGCATACCCTTGCACTGAGGATTTGAACGTCGTAAAAAAACTATACTTTTTCGATCTTTTAATCACTGCATAAGTTTGCGATCTCATAAGTACCGAGAAAAAGAAATAACTAAATCGAGAGAAAAGAATGACTTTTTTCTAGAGCGCGCATCATGACAAATACAAAGAAAATTTACGTAAGCAGCGGGAACCCTACATTCAATCACGCAATAGAATTTGGTAGCCGAATCCCACTACGAGGAAAATGAACAACGAGAGCTATGGACCGAAAAGGAGGGGGGCGGTGGATGGAAGAAGGAGCTCACACGTGTGAAGGCACTCGGGGATGGTGGTGGCGTCCCGGAGGAGCTTGCGGCAGAGAGGACAGGTCATGTAATCAGCCAGAACCTCCCTCCTCACCTTCACCACCTTCGATGGCCCCGCCGCTGCTGCGCCTGCGTCCGACATGGGTAACGCCACTGGTTCCAGCTCACTGAAAGCACTCCGGGGAATCCAGCGCATGCAATCTCTCAAATCCACAGGTTCCGTTCACAGGTGGCCATGGTTTACATTTTATCGACGAATCACGTAGGTGTGGGTAGTCAGGCGGCAGGGATCGGGCGGCGGGGGACAAGAAAGATGGAATTTTGACGGTAGCTGAGAACGGAGAAGGAATTGAAATCGAGGATTGAGAGAAAAGGAGGAGGGCTCGTAGGAAGGATTCCAGGGGCGGAGAGATTACAGGGCGCGACGACGACGAGCAGAGGCCAAGCCAGCACCAGAAGGGGACGAGACGAGGAGGGTGGAGCGCAGAGCAAATTATATGGTAATATATAAATAGAGAGGATAAAATAGAGAAAATAAAACAAGCGAGTTAAAATTAAGGGAAATTAATTACAAAAAGAATAATAGCATGCATAAATTAAAGAAGTTAATAATAAAGCGGTAAAATAAAATAAAATTCTAAAATCATTTTAAAATTAAATTCATATTTTTTTTACTCAAAAAAAAAACGTATTTGATAATAATAAAAAACTAATTTTCAAACTAATCCGTCGACATGTGCGAAACTTTTTAAAACGCCCTTAAAATTTTGTTAATATCAAAACACTCAAAATTAGCATTCCGTTAAATCCTCCCCGCCCTAATATCGTGTAGCGTCTCTCGTTCTCGTGCCCATCTCGCCGTCGCCACACGCCGCCATTCGGCCTTCCCAAACTTCCAAAGGCTTCTGCGGTGGACTTCTTTCCTCTGGCGTTGGGGA
>JBAMHZ010293862.1:0-13186 GCA_037177395.1 Alpinia galanga | reverse complement strand
ATCGCTTAATTATTATCGACTATTATGTTTAACAATAATAATGATCGTGGGTCATATCTATTTTTACTCAATAATCGTATGAGTAATATGACTGTTTTACAAAAAAATCATAATCTACCAAACTCAGAAAAAAATTTGAAATAGAGAGAGTTCAAAATAATAAAAAAAATTTAAGAGATTTCAAAATAATAATAAAAAAATAAGAGAGTTAAAAAAAAAGGGACAGAAATCAGTTAAATAAATATATATATATAATTTTTCGACGGAGCAAATGGGTTTTTCTCGTATTATTTTAAATCATTTTTCTTCATATTTTCTGTGTTTTTTTTTCCGGGTCCACCACGTGAAATTGAATTAAATTGAATTCAAGTAAAATTTCAATTATACGGTGGACCAAACCACATAATCAACTCACGTCGGTTGCACGTGAGCTCGACGACACTTGGGCTACACTGACTCACCTGTCTCACCGACGCTCCCGCGGGGCCCTGCTTATCGTTCCTCCCCGCACGACGAGCAGAGCAAGCGGCGCAAGCCGGTGTTTCCTGGCTGGCAGAGACAGCGAAACGGAAAAGAAAACTTGTCGTGTCGTCTCTCGCCTTGCCTTAATTGATGCCGCAACTCCTCCGCGTTTCACTCCTCGATTGCTAATTGCTAATTACTGCGAGATTAGCAGTCCACTTCCGACCACCAATCATCACCTCGTAATCTCAGGACTTCCACGATGATAAGACATCGTTAGTGCCCTACTTTTGGCATTAAGACATCATTAGTTGCATGTGATTAATATATTCCTTCTTTTATAGCTTTATATCTCATAAATACTAATAATTTAATTTAAAGTAAGCGATTAATATGGGGACAATTTTAGGATTGAATTTTGTATTCGTGAAAAAAAGGTAAAAAAATGGAAGTGTTAGTGATAAAGATGAAAAATAAAGGAGCGGATGAAAAAAGTAAGGCATATATATCCAAACTGCCATTAGTCATTAGCTTCCGAGTTCCGAGTTGCTCTTTAACTGCTCGACTGTCGGTAGGAGGCGCAACTCGGGCGACTCTCGCCGCTCTCTCCTTCCATGTTCTCTTGCTTCGGAAGGCTCGAGCCATCCGCCCTTTCTCGGATTTGAGTGCCAGAGGCGAAACTTCGCTTCCCTTTTGCTCCTCTCTGGATATGAATCGTAATGCCCAGCAGATCTCTTGCCTCTTCTAGTTTCTGTTGCGGTTGAGGTAGCCTGCTGTTCGTTCCTAATTTTCGCTTTTTCGGGGGGTTTTCGTTGGATTGGAGGCGGTCGGTGTGCAATGGCGGTGGATGCCAGGCAAGTGCTCGCCGGATTTCTCACCATGGCCATGTTTGCCATGCTCGGCAACATGATCAAGAGAGACCATTTTGATTCGGTTACGGTAATTCGTGGAAATCCTTTCGTTGTGTTATATGACAAGTCGATTGGTGGATCTCGCGTTAAAAGTTGTATGTTGCTTCACTGGTTCAAACTAGTTTGTTGTTACAATATTTTGGGATGCATACTAAAGTATCATAATCGGTTTTGTTACGAAAAAAAAAAAAATCTTGGATTACTATGGACTTAAATGAACCGGATCCCCTTTTTGTCCTCTGATCTAGTGCTCTGCAGGTCCGCCCGTTACATCTACATTAATTTTTATTCTCCTACATTTTGGAACTTGGATCTTAATTCCATTAAGGAGAATTTGCACTAAATTGTCATCTAATGGCAGCGAGTACACTAGTTTTACATTTTTGGTAGTAACGCAATTAAACCTATTTTAAGCGCAACAAAAATTGTGATTATGCCAGAAAGGTCATTGAAACTATTCTGGACTTGTACCAATTTCATCACGATAAACCTAGACAAGCAAGATCTAGAATTTGCTAAGCCACATCACTTTGACATTGGAACAATTTGGTCAATGAATTGTCTGTAGAAAGGAATGCCTGGCCCTGAAAATATCCATTTTCTCAGATATGCTTGCCTTTAATGATCTTTGGATTTTCTTTTCTTTTTCTCTATGTATATTTTGGATCTGAAATTTTTTTTCCTTGCATCATTATCAGCATAAAATTCTCTGCTGATTCATGATCCAGAAGCATATGAATATGCATATCTTTGGTTGGCTTGGAAGAGATATTGATACTTTGAGATACTAAGAGTGTTTTTGGTTCAAAGTAATTGTTGATAATCTTGATTATCAACCTAAGGTTATATTATTTAACCCTGTTTGATTCAAGTAATAAGTTATTTTTAGCTAATGGAGCATGCCCACCACGTCAGCAAGCAAATGAGACATATAATTCGGAATCATATTACTTTAGAAGAGTAAAGTTTTTCTTGATTTCGGAGTTATGCATGATAACCTAGTAATCATATAACTAAGGTTATGCATAATAACTTAAACTAAACGCACCCTAAAGACATTTGAACATGATAATAATTGAAAGAATGCTGATATCCTGTTTTCTTTCTCTTTATTTTATGCTCCATGTGTGTGTTGGTGTGGTTAAGTAATAAATATCCTTGTATACCTATTTTCCGTTTGAAATACACATTTACTGCATTAAACAACTCTGCTTCTATGAAATTAAATGATGTTAGCATAAATTCTGTGAAGAGGGGGATGATATAAACTTATTTACTTTAAAGTCCTTGTTATTTTTCTAATTCTATTACTTCTTTATGATGTTCATGAATGCTTAGACAATGCTATGGTAAATTATTTTTTTCCCTCTAGCTCTCTGAATTTGCTTCCATTGTCATGCTATGGTAAATTATTTATATGTATCCTAACTATATTTATTTTTCTGACTTTTTTTCTGTACTCGCATATTTTTAGGTAACAGTGCAAGAGACTTCAATCATACAATTTGATGCATTAAAGGAAGAACAGAAGTCTCTTGTCCAAGCCTCTACAGAGAGCATCCAAGAATTTAAACCTTGCTGGTCCAAGCCAGTTCCAAGTAAGTGAATGGAATGTCTCAGGATTCATTGCTATGCTAGATGGAGATTTTGTACTCTTAATTAACAGTGAGATCATTTGTTTACTTTTCCCTTTGGATTTGTATCTGTAGAAGAAGTAGAACAGTCAAAAGGTTACATTACTTTCTCATTAACTGGAGGTCCTGAGCACCATATCTCACAGGTAGGGACTATGATTCGATTTATTGGTATCGACAAATCTTATAAATGAAAAACTTTTGTTGTATAGGTTTTTGGTTGGGACTCAGACAAGTTTAATGTCAATGGTTAGCTTGATGAAACATACTCCAAGAAAACTATTATTCAAGATTTTTTCTTCTTCTAACATATAGCTTGCGTTTAGTTCTTACAACAAACTATCTAGCTTATACTCGTGTGTTTCATTGGTTATTGAATATCTTGTCAAAAGAAGGTAGTGTTTAGCTTCGATATTATCTTTATAGTAGTGATTATTGGATCTTATGATATCAAAGAGTAATATGACGGTGAAGTAAAAAGAAAAGTACAAACAAAAGATAAGATCAATGAGCATTATGTAACAGTGATTTCATTAATTACCTAATTTTTCTTGGTCAGATCACTGATGCGGTTGTTATTGTGAGATATTTGGATGCTACTCTAGTGCTTCCTGACATCAGAGGAGTTGAGCTAGGCCAAAAAAGGTTAGTTGGGCAACTTTGTCTATGTTTCCATATCTCAACGCTTATTTAACAGCTTATAGACATAAACATATTTTGATTCCAAACCCAAATAGAGACCATTGGTTCCCAAGCTTACATTTTTTCTTTGCCATCAAATTACATATTTGCAGGAATTTTGAAGATATGTACGATGCTGAAACGTTCATTACAAGCTTGAACGGTGTTGTAAAAGTAGTAAGGCAGCTTCCAGCTGAATTAACTACTGAAACTCCAGCTGTTGTCAAAGTACCCAATAGGGTTTCAAGAGAATACATTGCGAACAATGTTGAACCAATTTTTCAAAGAAAAAGTTATTTGAGACTCTCAAGTGTCTTCACAAAAATCAATTTGAAAGGAAATGGTAAACCGATTACCGATTTGGATTCAACTGCTTGCCTGGCTATGTTTGGAACCCTTGAAATGAAGAGTGACATTTTGGAAGTGGCTGATCGAATGGTTGAGAGACTAAAAATACTTAGTCGCAATACAGGAAGTCAGTTTATTTCAGTTGACCTCAGGGTTGATGTGCTAGAGAAAAAGAGCTGTAAAGAAAAAGCAAATGGAAAAAAACCTTGCTACTCTCCTCTGGAGATCAGAGATTTCTTAAGACAAATTGGTTTCAATGCAGATAGCACAATTTACCTTACTCAGACATGGTGGCATGAAAGTCTCAACCCTTTGAAGGAGATGTTTCCAAAAACTTATACCAAGGTGAGTTGCCGATTTGCCAGTGATAACACAAACTACACTCTTTATGTCCTTTTTCTGAGAAGATTTAAATTTCATGACTTTGACCTAGAATTTTTGTTATGCCTTTGTGATGTTGCAGGATGACTTAATACCTGCCGAAAAGAAGGGCCAATTTCTCAAATCAGGAAATGCAGAACTGCAAAGAGGTCTCGACTTCCAAATATGTTCCAAGAGCGATGTCTTTGTGCCTGCCATTTCTGGTCTGTTTTACGGCAATGTAGCTGGCAAAAGAATAGCTTCAGGCCGCACTCAAATACTTGTTCCGTCCAAGGTCCTCGGTTCCTCTTCGGTTGCCACTGATTTCATCTCGACTTATGTCTCCAAGAAAAACCATATTGCATACTCATGTTTCTGTTAGCTGTTTGGAAAATGAACTAAAAGCAGCAAAGATCTTGTTCTGGAATTGCATCTAATTAGCTTTTCTTCTTCTCAATGTGTTTTTGTTCCCAAAAGGCAGAATGAATTGGCCATATGCAGGTTTATGTAACTTAAATGCAACCACCACTGTTTGTATTATGTAATAGAGTTGTTTCGGTCAAATTTAAAAAGAAATATTTCTTTTCCTTCTGGTACCAATTAACTCAATTTCGAAGTACCATTATAATATTGCCAGTATGCTGATTAACAATTCATCTAATCTTACTTGATTTATCATTTCCATATGGTTAGCCTGGCCAACTCAATTTTCTTAAATTTTCCATCTTGATTAAAATGTTAAATTATAATTAATTTATCGATCGACACCTCTAGTTTTTGTCTGTAAAATCTATTTTTGCAAAGATTATATTATGATTTGATTAGCAAGGTTGGGTAGGTAAATTCATTTTCCCCCTTTTTAACTCTTCTAATATAAGAGAAAGAATTTGTCGGAGTTTATGCTTTGGATCTTCCAATTATTCGGAATCCGTTGCAATGGCCGCAAAGCATGGGATTTGGAGCTCTACCAATTTCTTACATGCCGGCTTCCTCCGTTCCTCATCCTCTTCTTGCTCGACCCGTGGCTGTACCGTCGGCGTCGGGTGCAGATCTTCATCTTCCTTCCCTTCTTCCACGGAAATCGGGATATCGAAGGCTCAGCTCCGAATGGTTGAGGCGTTCGATCCGAAGATTCCTCTTGTTGAGGCTATCACCCCTCCCAGCTCGTGGTACACGGACTCTTCCTTTCTTGACCTCGAGTTTGAGCGCGTCTTTTTCCGTGGATGGCAGGCTGTTGGTAATTCGTCTTCTCTAAATCTATAAAGGGATGATCTTTCTTCTCTAGTGACGAGCTACGGTCCTTCGTTATAGCGGCTAGAGCGTGATATTATTTGTTTTTGAAAACATATCAAGTTTGATTCTGTATTTACCCATTCGTTATTTTAATTTCAATTAATTGGTTATGGTCTTTTGGTCAACGGGCCAGTGGAAGTGGAAAATTATCATCGGATTGTTTTTTTTTTTTTGCTTCCTGTTTTCTAAATGAAGATTTGATCTTATCGTATGCAGGCTATACCGAGCAAATCGAGCGTCCTCATGATTTCTTCACTGGAAGGTATTAAGCTTCTTTTCTGATCGAATTCTTCTTTGGGTAGGTCTATATGTGAATTGTACAACGCTGTACTGTATCGCTACTGTTATTTGATTGAACCTTGGAGTATTTGGAAGTTTAAATGCTTGAACTATTTCACTGAAGAAGCCCTTGCATGTTTATGCCAAGTTTTTCAAGTGTCCAAAATGCTGTCCGGAAAACCTACAATCTGGTTTTCGTAGATGGCAGTGAACTTTTTTGATTTGATGAGAATTTGTAATAAGGGATTTGGAAGTCATGAACTCATGGTGGCTTGGTTCTCTCACCCATGAGTAATCGTGTGGGACTTTGACTTGTGCGATGGTTCATGTCAAGGCTCATATTAGTTGTATTGCTTGACCTGAATATAAATGCATGCTCCACAGAATAGGGTCGACTTTGGGATTGTAAGATGCATGAGTGCCCGTGAACACTATTTAGGTTAGACATTGTCAAAATATAGAGTTTTTAAACCAATGGTTATGATCTTTTAACTTTCTGGTACTAATTCATAGCCATAAACTTTTGCAACTATAAACATTGCAGTCATTACACCAACATATTTCCAGAATTCGTGGTTGCAGATGCCATGTCCACTCTGCTATATATTTTTTTACATTTTTCTCTAATTAAGTGCAACATCAGGTTAGGGAATGTTGAGTTTGTCATCTGCCGAGATGCTGAAGGGGATCTTCATGCCTTCCACAATGTGTGCCGCCATCATGCCTCAGTACTTGCCTCTGGAAGTGGGAAGAAGTCATGCTTTATATGTCCTTACCATGTGAGTAACTAGTAGTGAAGGCTTTTCTATTTAACACCATCCTCTTTACTTTCCTTGGGATATCAGTACTAGTAGTACATTTTTTGCTCTCACCATGTCAGCTTCTAGAAATGGTATCATATGAAAGAATAATCTAAAGTCTAAGTATCATGTGCACGTAGATAGACTGCTACTCCTTATCAATTAAACTCTCACTTATTCGTGTTGCATGGCATAAGACATAGCTAATATCTTATTATTCAGGGTTGGACTTATGCTTTAGATGGCTCACTCTTGAAGGCCACTCGAATCACAGGAATTAAGAACTTCAACAAGGATGTATGTTTTGTGCAAGTTTGCTGAATCTCTGTGTCTGAGTTCATTCCATTGTGTGAAGGTGAACTTATCCTATCTTGGGAGCAGGAATTTGGACTTGTACCTTTGGAAGTGACTACTTGGGGACCATTTGTACTTGTTAGATTGGATGGGAATCCCTCATCTCCACATGGAGATTCTGTGAAAACTGTAGGAACTGAATGGCTTGGGAGTTCTTCCAATATCCTCAGCACAAATGGAGTTGATTCTTCACTGAAACATGTCTGTAGACGTGAATATAGTATCCAGTGTAATTGGAAGGTTTGAATTAGTTAATCATCTTTTCATACTTCCATTTGTTGGGAAATAGTCTTATTATTCACAAGAAAATAGGTGAGGTCCTTTACATTACATTGACTATTTCATATTTTCCTTCCATCTAGGTTTTCTGTGACAACTACTTGGATGGTGGTTATCATGTTCCTTATGCTCATGGAGGTCTTGCATCTGGTCTTAATCTTGATTCTTACTCTACGCTTGTATGTTAACTCCTTTTTATGATTGCCATTGTTGTATCTTCTATCATCTTCATCTGTTTCATCATTCAATTTTTAGCTTGGCATGTGTTCTATTATTAGAGCATTTATTTCTTAGTTTGTGATGGCTTTCCAATGTAAATGCGCTAGAATAAATAAAGAAGGTTTTTGACAGTTCATTTAGCAACGGTATTTGTGTTGCTAGTGTTTGAACCACAATCTATCTCACCATACTGTCAAACTACTTAATCTTCACTTTATGTATTCCCTCAAAAATCTTTATTTCATGTACATGCTAGAATATTCTTTCAAAGTGACTTGTGCACTCATGTTTTCCAATTCCTCTCTAATGTATTTAATGATTCATGTACTATAATCCCTCTTGTGGGATTTCACTGGTGTTAAGCAGATATATGAGAAAGTTAGTATTCAAAGATGTGAAGGTGCTTCAGCTCAACAGAAGTTTGATCGACTTGGTTCAAAGGCATTGTATGCTTTTGTATACCCGAACTTCATGATAAACAGGTATGCTAGCAGTCAACAAAACTCCAGGTTACTTAAGTAGAAAATGAATGAACTCTGGTATCTAGAACCTCTAGCAATGTCTAACACTTTGAATATTTGCAGGTATGGTCCATGGATGGACACTAATTTAGTTGTCCCATTGACCACAACCAAATGTCAAGTTGTGTTTGATTATTTTCTGGACACTTCTCTTGTGGTGAGTATTTTGTGAGTTGAGCTGAATTTACATTCATGCTTATTCTGTGGAACCTCTCTCAGATGATTCATAATCGAATCAATTGTCATTTAGGTGACTGAGCAGGAAGGTTAGACTTTATCTTATAAGTTATGGCTGAAATCATAAATGCTGATATGGTTGTAAAATTATCAAAGAAATATTGGATTGTTAGTTTCATTATTTTACTGGTTAACTGTATTGGTTATTCTAGAGGTTGAAAACTACAGTGGAAGAGTGACTCCTCCACTTAGTCACAATAATAATTAATTGACTAGGTGTTTAGATTTGTAAAAGTGGGAGAACATTCATGTGGTAAAATATACTTTGAGTTCCCTATCATGGAGTAACACAAGAGATGAGAAGCGCGTGGGAGCTATCTAATCCTAAATAACAAGTTAAAAGATAGAAGAAAGATGTGTGCAGCTAGGTATCAACCAGGCCAGCTCTTAATTTACCCCTTCTCGATCTATTTTAGGTTGTTCCACTGCTGGTGTGAATGTTTTGGTTGCCTAGCTGTTCATCCAGATTCCTTTTGATAACAATTTGTTCAAAGGTGTTGGGACTAGCCTCTGATAAATCTAAGTTTAGATAGTACACTGTTGGTGTTGGTCGGTAAACTGACTCTTTTAATGCATAATAAATTATGTAAAAATAAATTATTAGCTGGTCATATTGATTCAGACTTAATTCTTGGAGGAAAGAGCCTTTTACTGCATAGCTATATTAGAAATTTCATTCACTGGTGAGAATAAAGAAATTATACAGTCAATAGGTGGTAACACATGCTTGCATGGGAAAATCACTGCTTAAGACCGACCACTAGGAGAGTCCATTTGGTCAATTATCTAATGTCTTAATTGTCTCTAATCCTGAGTAGCTTGGTTTTCCAATGCACATTCAATCTAATAACTAATTACCACCAAAGTACTCATCTTGCAATTAGAATATTTTACTGTTTTTTTTCTTAGCAAATGGCACATTGAATATTTTTTTCTCTCAATATCACGTCTGCTACCGTAGATCTACCAAAAAATAATTCATGGCCATTTGGATAATTATCTGATTTTGATTCTTTTGTGACTATTTTATTTACTTTGATAGAGACTGTTCTGGTTGAGAATAGGAGATGGAGTTCTTACCGTTAAGAAGTCCATGAGTCGAGCTTGGATTGATGATGAATCTTCGAAGCAACCTGCCAACGTAAAACCAAATAAAAAGGGAGCCAAGTGTACTTTTGTTAATCTCCTTCGACGCTCAAGTCAGAATAAGGACTAGCTTGGAGAAATGAAAGTGGAGAGAATGAAAATGTAGCAAGTTGGAAGAGATTAACATTACCGTATTCTCTACTGTTTAGAGACTTATATACTTGTAGATAAGTAATCTGAGCAGACGTGGAGATATGGAGACGTGAAGACGTGGATTAATGGAGATACATATGATGCTTGGTGTTTAGGCTGCATTTACTGATGACGGAGTGGTGCCTCAAAAGCCTCCTTTTGCTGTATAATTGTTTCTTGCCTTGATACTTCATTAACTGTCATACCATTACAATGGGCTCTTTTCGTCTACCCTAGCCTTTCCACCAACGAGCCAAACATAATTGTATTATGAAAGACTGAATCCCTTTGTTAGGAGTAATCAACAAGTAACAGTGAATGAACGGGTTACACTATGAATAACACCAAATAAGGACAACCGGGTCACCGATAACATCCTGCTGACTCCTTTACTGAACATGATCACGCCAAGCTGAGTCTTGGCACACCTTACCGAGTCCTTGTGCACCTTGTTGAGCCCTTCTTGGACCTACTGAGTCCTTCATTGGACTCATCCATTAAGCGACAAGTCTCCTTGCTAAATGTTGTTACATGGCTTGCCTCTTGACTGCGACCTCCTAACCTCGTCTCCGATGACTAAGTCAAGGTGCTGCCACATGAACTGACTTATTTATCTCCACATCAGAGACATTGATTAGATGCAGATGGCATGGCATTTTTTCTAATCATATTCTGTCGTCTGAGTAATGTCATGGAGGAGTTCTTCTACCAATCTGATTTTAACATCCCAATGCAAAACCTTAACATAAACTGTGGAATTTCTCGAGCAGGAGGGTTGCAGTTGGTACCTGGCAGATAGTACGTATAATTTGTTTCACTAGTTCAATTGTCCATGTTTGACTGTTACCAACAAAAATTCACTACTTGTCTATTTAAGCTTTAAGTTTTTTTTTGCTTTGTAGGCTTTCCGTGATAGCTCATACATTTAATGTTTGAAACACCAGCAATGCTCGGTTCACTAAACCATGAAAAATACTGCAGGATGACAAGGCCTTCATTAAAAGAAGTATAGAAGAGAGTGAGAGAGTGCAAGTAAGTGATCACTTCTTTCTTGGTTATGTCATGTGTCAATATTGATCGGAAAGGTTGAGGCTGCCGATGCGGATAAGAAGTTTATTTCATCGGTGTAGTTAGAAGACATTGCACTATGCGAAGGAGTTCAGCGAGGTTTGGAATCGCCAGCCTACTGCAGTGGAAGGTATGCACCAACAGTGGAGATGGCCATGCATCATTTCCACTGCCTTCTGCACAAGTCCCTCACCAACGTCTAATGTGTTCATTCAGGTGGTGAATAAATATTTGCTTCAGCTTGTTGTCTTTCTTTACTTCTAGATTTAACAGTTCGGCTTGTTTGCTTAAATCAACTGGGTTATCTTTTTGGTCTAGATGACTCACTTTGTTTGGCGTCTCCATCTTGCTTAATTTCTCTATTCTGCTCTATTTGCCCAACTTTCATTCCTTGCACAGATGAAATAAACTAAGGTGGAAGAGTTAAAATGATAGAAACTTTACTAATGTTGATATTTACTTTACTAGAGCTGATATTCCATGTAGATTTTAGAAGAACAGTATTTAATTTGTAAAGAAGACAACTAGACAAGGATGTGACAGAGTTACTACAAAGTTTAAACGTTCTGCTGATCATACAAATTGGGTACAGATTTGTTAATTAAAACCTTTAAAATTAGTGAGATATTCAACGATGTCTTAAATGTAAAAAATAAAAAAAATTATAGTCCATTCTTGCAATCGAACTACTAAATATACGATATATCTTAAAACTCTTTATTTTGTTTTCCAGACCATTGTTACAGTGCCCACTGTAATTTAATCCATAGTCCTCGCATCGATTTTAACAGTTAGTTATTCCTCTGTGAAAGCATGGCCATGTCAGTCTTCAAATGGCTATGTGCATGCACCAAGAACTCACGTGAAATGCCGTCCTTAATCCAAGACCACCATTCTTATCGCCTACGGACGATGACAACTAGGCCAACACACACGAATCTTGGCCTCATAGAAAGGTAATCCGATAAGAAACATATACTGGCTAGATTTTGTCTGTGTTCGAGGAAGATCCATTGGGTGTGGATTCACCACTTGGAAGCTTGCCAGTTGCCAAAGATGGTCCAAATCAAATATTAGACATGCACGGTGGCACTACGTGGCCATCCTTAAGACCTCATTAGCTCACCAAAGGCGATAAGGTGAAGTCTTGCCCTTGCCCTTGCCCTGTGGTACATGGACCACACTGAAAATGGAGTAGTACCTTTAAAGCTTTAAAACCTTACTCGAACACTCGTAGAGAAGACCAATAGGTTACTTTACTTTGATGAATCCAAGCTAAATCGCAAAGGATGAATTGAATTATCGAGGAGATGTTAGCTCGAGCAAAAATAACATACAATTCCCCGCAATGCGCGATCGTGCTACGTATAATCTTGGCCGCGTAATTAAGAGAAAGATGGGATTAATGGTTTTCTTCTACTTTGGCTCGTTCAGATGCTTCTTTGAGCTTTTCTAGGGTTTTCATGTATGGGTAAAAGTTTGGAATCCCCTGAAGATGGTTTGGAATAGAAGAAGTTCATAATCCTTTTTTATTTTAAAATATGATCCTCCATGGCGCCGCATCTAGTGTTTTGACGGTCTGAATTGAATTTAAAAAAAAATATTAATAGATTAATTTTTAAACCATTCATACTAATTTTTAAACCTCTTTAAAAAAATAATTTAAATTACTATAAAAAATAGACCCAACACCTCCTAGCTATGATTCTAAAAAGGCACCAAGAGATTTCTATGTTGGCCACCTTGAGTTCCTGATTTATTTCCCTCCACATGTAGAGATAACGATAGGAGACCGCTAATGTGATGGTTCCACGTATTAAAAAAAAAAAAAAGCACCAAGAGAAGTTACAATTTCGAGATAAAAGACAATCTCAATAAGATTCGAGATATTTAAAATGGTAGCTAAGAATAGAGCTGGCTTGGGTACAAGGTCTAAAATTTATTTTCTAAAAAATATATAAAAAGAAATCTAATTTTTTTAAAAAATAAAAATTTTATCATTAAAAGATTTATTTTTTTATTTCGCCCGAGGCCTTAACACGTACCCTCTCTTTTCTCAGACTCCATAAAAATCCAATCGTGATTAAGTGATTGAATCTAAGAAGCCCTACGTGTCTGCAAAATGAACCTCACAAAATCGAGTTCGAGAGCAAAATCTAGGCTAGCCAATAAGAGATTGCCATGTCAGCAAATAAGCATGAACAATTTGGGAAGTAGGATGATATTCGACTTATCCTCCTGACATGACAAAATCAGGGTTTAGATGGGAATTTGAGGGCTAAAATAATTTTTTAGGATTTAAATTTTAAGGCAACCTAGAAAATTCATCTCTCTTAAACCAACTCAGATTGTTCATGGATAAAAAAAATCTTTAGTGGATTTTTAGAGAAATTGCACCACTCCATATTCTTCCTTTGCATCTTCAATCCAAATACGAGGCCCTATATGTTTTGGGGATGATG
>JBAMHZ010293751.1:0-13186 GCA_037177395.1 Alpinia galanga | reverse complement strand
TAAGTGTATTTGATGTATATACCCTTTATCAGAGGTTATTATAGGACAATCGTTAAGGGTGTTAGGGAAAATGTTATAAGGAATCTCAATCCGGTATGCCCCCGTCCTCATTTGTCAAGTATCATGAAGATAGGAATGACATGTGGATGTCCATGAAGGAAGGTGAATGACTCAGCATAGTCGACCTGGATACCAGCTAATGCTCAAGAATACCAATACCCTAAAATACCATAGGTGCTTAACAAAATTGTAGTGCTCAGAAAAACCATTACTTAGGAATGCAATGGAACTATAGCGCCAAAGAATACCAGTGCTTGGGAATACCAGTGATGCTCGACATAATTATAATGTTCAGGAAAACCATTGCTTAAGAATACAACAGAACTGTAGTGCCCAAAAATACCAATGGTGCTAGGCAAAACTATAGTATTTGTGAAAATCATTGCTTAGGAATACAACGGAACTATAATACCCAAGAATATCAGTGCTCGGGAAAGCCAATAGTGCTTAGCAGAACTGTAGTGCTCAAGAAGACTGATACTCAAGAATGCCAAAGTACTTAGTAGAACTATAGTACTCGGGAAGAATGGTGCTCAAAAAAATCAATGATGCTCTGGGTACCATCATTATATTTTACCATTATACTCTGACAGATAGAAAAGTAAAAGGATGAAAAAAAAAAAATAAAAACTTGTATGTTTAACATGAACAACTTGTATATCACAATTGATTTGTGTTTTCCCGCTTGAATGGCTTGGTTCGTTGGCTTCATTGGCATGCCTAGATAGTTCTAACCACCCAACCCATTTGGCATAATAGAACCGTCTAATTCTTTTTGCCCAATCAAAACACTTATCCATTTTGCTTTTATTGGATCGGTTGACTTTCCCAAATTAATTCCATCACCTAAAGAATACTAAGTCACCCAAATACCTAGCTTGCCTAACCTGTTTGGTCTGCTTAGATCAACTAAACTACCTAGGTCGCTTTACCAATTTGACACATCTAGATCATCCAACTATTTACTCAGTTCATTGGCTTCCTTGGCATGCCTAGATAGTTCTAACCACCCAACCCATTTGGCATGATTGAACCGTCTAATTCTTTTTACCCAATCAAAACACTTAGCCATTTGGCTTTTATTGGATCGGTTGACTTTCCTAACTTAATTCCATCGCCTAAAGAATACTAAGTCACCCAAATGCCTAGCTTGTTTGTCTGTTTAGATCAACTAAACTCAGGTCGCTTTACAAATTTGTACGATCATCCAATTATTTGCTTAGTTCATTGGCTTCCTTGGCATACCTAGATAGTTCTAACCACCCAACCCATTTGGCATGATAGAATCACCTAATTCTTTTGGCCTAATCAAAACACTTAGACATTTGGCTTTTATTGGATCAGTTGACTTGCCCAACTTAATTCCATAACCTTAAGAATACTAAGTCATCCAAATGTCTAGCTTGCCTAACATGTTTGATCTGCTTAGATCAACTAAACTACCCTAGTCGCTTTACCAATTTGACACATTTAGATCATCCAACTATTTGACTAGTTTGGCTCATATGGACAACGTATATCAATCATATAGCCTAGCCCTTTTGGCCGATTTGATTCTTCTAGATTGCTAGACTCATCTAACCAAATTGACTATTATGAACCATGTGAACTTCTTTGCCCGAATATACTGTCTAACCCATATAGCAGATTTGACAAACCTTGCTTGATTGGTTGAGCTAAGCAAGTCAATTCACACAAGTTTGGCAAGTGTTAGGATAGGGTTCAATTCCAGTACTGAGGAGGCGTGCTAGCATTTTAGAATCACAAATGGATAATATTTTGTAAGAAGATTTCATAAAAGGTCATGAATCGAATATTTGCAACAAGTTATGGGTGGATATGTTTGTGAGGAAAATAAATTCTTTTTTGTTTGATTTCAATAGACCTAAAACAATTGATTAAAGGGACCTTCCTTCCGGCCTTCCCATTAGATTTTCTATCCTCTCCATACATCTTGGAAGTAAACAATAATAAGGATGAAGAATCTTATATATCCTCTTTGTTACTCATACTTCTAATTTTGTTTCCAGGTAAATAGACCTTAAATTAGATGGTATGCTCATCCAAAAAAACCAAGGGGTTCAAACAGTCCAAATAGATTAAATGAGTTGGGTTGGCCAAGTAAATTACATATTTTGATTGGCCAATCTCTGACCTAACAAAATAAAGGGTTCTGACAATTTGTACAGACAAGTTGGGTTGATCAAATGAAGATAATGGCTGATCAGTTTAGTCGAGGTGGTTGGTTCCGGCAGGCAAGCAATTATAAGTGTTCAAACATTCAATGAAATAAAATCTTTTTTCCCGAAAGCTTTTATAACGGTTCAGAAACAACCGCTAATGCGTACGAAAAAGATGGATTTGGTTAATGTTTTCGATGGCATGGTCATATGAGAAATTGCATTAATTTATTTTAAGCGCCTCTCTCTAGATATTAACCAAATGTAGTCAATTATTCGTCACTTTTGTGTAAAAAAGTGATTCGTTCACTCTCAGGACTCCTATCAATCGGTTTCATAGTCAACAAGGAGATAAATTATGAGGAGTATTTTGTGCCAAAAAAGACTTATAGCTCTTGAAAATTGATCCTTATTCTCTTATACAAATCTACTATCGTACTAGCCAATTATGCAAATATGCAAAGGTTCATAATTTACAGGTATGACCAGTAGAAGAAGACAAATTGATAGATACATATACTTGAAAGAAACAAGATATAAAATATTAAGAAAAAAAAAAGGCAATAAAAGGGTATCCCTCTTCATTTATTATTAAAATAATGTTCATATTATCTTGACTCTTTTTTATTTCCAAGAATATCCTCATTCTATTATATGAGATTATAACTACTATAACATATAAACTTCAAATTTAATCAATACTAATAATACTATATTATAGCAATTATATTTTTATAGTTATTACAATATAAATATTCTTCATCTTTAGTATTATAATTAGAATTATAAAATCATAATTGCTACAACTATATTATTATATAGTAGCTATAGAAACATAATTGTTATACAGTTATAACAGATATTAGATCATAACTAATACATGGATTCCTGATTTACCCCCCTCTACACGTAAAGGTAGCGGTGAAGGATCACTAATGTGATGGTTCCACATTTTATAAAATCGTAATTGTTATACTTGTAAAGCAACTATGAAAATGTAACATTACAACTATGTAATAACTATAATCCCATAGCCAATACAATATCACCGAAAATAAAAATATTCTAGAAAACAAAAATGAACAGTTGTGGAATGAAACATTGTTTTAATAATTAATGAAAAAAAATATCTTTTTTTCAAGTCCTTTTAATTTTTACTATAAAATATTTAACATGCTACACTCAAATACAAACTTGGTGTCTTCCACCCAAAAAGAGTTAACAGTTGAACTTTTGAAAGAAAAAAAAATTGTGTAATTGAGCTATATACCTCGAACAATGATGTACATGAATCATTTCTCTCTTAGTCCGTCCTTTTTATCTTTCTTAATTTACAATTTTCTAATTTTCTCTTAATCTATATCTAGTAACCACACAAGGGAGGTAATACCGTGATCAAACCATCTCCAAGAGCTTAATGTTGCCAGTGGAACTAGCTGCAAGCAACGTCGAGGTCTGGCCCTGCCAGCAGACAGAAGATATGAACTGCGATGTGTCATCCATCTCCTTGCCAGATATTGGATCAGTAACGCTAAATTTGTATGACAAAACTGGCATTGGGAAAGTTTTGTAGTAGACAAAAACCTGATACAAAACAATAAAATTCATATGAATGTTGCTAGGAAATCAGCAAGCATTCTTAAACGATCAGCGTGGCATTATAATATATTAGTTCTCTGCTTATTCTTTAGAATTTACAGATTATTATGTCGCTATTCCAGTTGTTTTCTGTCGGCTCTCTTGTTTCATAGTTGATGGTAGTTCAGTTTGGTTGTGAAGGAACTTCATGTTGTATCAAAGCAAGAATTTGAAACCGTTGCTTTCCCCTAATATTTTTTTTAGTCGTCGGCTCTCTTGTTTTCTGTCAGTAAATGTCAAAGCTAATCCAGCCAACTGATGGATTATTTAGTAGACTAGACAAGGTTTGCATAAATTTTCATAAGGTAAAATAATTATTTTTGCATAAATGGACCTACACGTCGAAATTCAAATATGAGAGCATAAATGAATTTGTAAAAGTCCTGGCTGGCAGCTCGCTGATTATATCTCTAACAGCATGCTGGATGTCTCAAATTTGCATTATTGGCCAGTGGAGAGGTCCATGATCATTTCACCTTAATGGACATTCAATGATTAAAACAAAAGTTTAAGGGTATGAATAGGCTATTGGGTCCTTTATAAGCACATTTGTAGTCTTACAACTACATTTGAACCTGTGGATGTTCATTAAGGTGAAATAATAGTCCTACATAACTCAAAATGTGAGCGTACAAGTACAAGTTCATATGATATCTAGGAGCACATTGATAGTCTCACACTTGCATTTTGTCAGATAGAGGTCCATTGAAGTAAAATAATCATTTCAACTTCATCCGGTTTACCTTGATAAATTTATAATGGTCCAAATGCAACTGTTATGTATGACTTTTTGGCTCCTGCAAGAGAACATGAGTGTCTCACAAAAAAAAAATGTAGAACTGTCATATTAGCGGTCCCTACCGAGGAAGAGGTAAATTAGGACTCAGGTGGCAAGTGCAAAAAAGGGGGGTCGATCGATGGCCCAGGAACATGAGTGCTCTCACACTTGCATTTTGAGAAGCATAGGCACATCAATGTGAAATGACCATTTCACTTTCACTTTAATGAACATTCCATAGGTCAAAATGGAAATATGCTCCTAGATACCCTAGGAACCCATCCATACCCTCAAACATACATTTTGAGCATTGTAAGCCTGCTAAAGTGAAATAGTCATATACACGAGTCAATACTAAAGCGAGAGAACCAATGTGCTATAGAGATTCTAGGAACCTATTCGTGCCCTTAAACTTCTATTTTGAGCAAGATAGGGCTTATTAAGGTGAAATGATCAATTTACTTTAATGGATCTCCGTAGGTCATGACTTCTACAAACTCATTTGTGCTCTCATATCTGAATCTGGATATCTATAGGTTTATTTAGGTGAAAATAATAATCTATTAGTTAATTGGACCATCCTTAACATATGTGACTAGTGGAATGAAAAAGAGTAATTTAGCTTTTTACTTTTGAGAGGCGCACCTTTCGGCATTTACAAAATTAAGTGTGCTCGGTGGTCAATTTCCAACTTCTATTGCATGATATAAAAAAATTTCCTTGTTTAATTGTACCTTGAAAGAAATCCACAATATTATGTTTTCTGTTAAAAGTATACACTTGTGAGGGCATGCATTAAATTAATGTATATACAAAGTCTGTGAGCTAATCTCAAAAGACAATAACTTGGAGCAACTTAAAACCCCACGTAGTCTTGTTTCTTCTTGATTATTGTGTCCTAAACATATCAATATTTATTAATTGAATAATACTCTTTTCACACGCATGTTTGTGATCTTATATCTATGTGAATAATACTCTTTTCACACGCAAGTTTGCTAGTCATGCTCAAAAGCGAGTCAATGCAAAATTGACAAATCTTATATCTAAGGTGTTTTAATATTCACATTACCTGATGATTTCACTGACAAACGTTTTTGATATGCAAAGTAGCTATTTCCTAACATGGGTTACATACCAAACAAGATATTTGTGTCATAGACGAAAAACAGTAAACATGCTCGAGCTCGGGCTCGAACATAAGAATTATACATACCTCATTTGTCTCAGAACCTGTAGCAATATATCCATCTGAGGTAGAAAGACCAACGAAATTCTGGAGAAAGCAAATTGGACAACTTGTTATCAGGGACTATATAAGGTAAGAAGAATAGATCTCAAGTTAAATTGAAAAGAACATTCTAATGTCCATATTTTAGCCAAACTTTTAGAAATTATCCAGAAAACATAACAAGAAGTCAAGGATTCTGATTTGCATGGAATTCTTCAGTTAATTAATGGATATCATTGCTACTATTTATATCTTTGAAATGCCAACTGTGTCAATTCAACCAGAATTTGCCCATAAGCAACGGTAATTAATTTTCAAATTAACCGGGCTGTCCTTTATTGTAATAGTTATGTTTTTGATCTATTATAAATAATTGAACCTGTAAGAATTTATGGTTGAAAGTTTTAAAAGAGGAAGCAATCACTGACAGAAGATCCAAAAAGAAACTGTAGGGAACTATATCTATCAATGACAAAACATCATCTTTTACCATAGCATAAAATTGAGATATTTGTAGTTATACAAACTCAATTATCACACTATCTTTTATATTAACCAAGGGTTTTACTGATTTATTTTATACTATTATGTTTCTATGTCACATCAGCTTCAACATACGAAAAAAAATGATGGATAAAATTAAACGTGAAATAAAAACAGATGAATAAACTCAACTGAATCACAATCAAAATCCATGAATCTGATTGTGAGATGGCAAAAATTCTTACATCATTGTGTAACAATCTTTTTCATCTTTTATTGAAATGAAGGATTCTTTGAATTAGTATTTCAGGAACTTCAACAAGACAACGATGCATAAAATCCATCTTTCAGTTGGCATTTCAAAAAGTTCCCAGAAAATGTGATTGAGATATATGGCAAAGGGTCATAACTACACTAGTAGTACATCCAAAATAAGATGAATGAATAAAGATAAATTCCCTACCTAATAAGTCACTCGTACAAGATTTAAATATTGTAATACATGTTTTACCTTTATGTTTGTATGCCCAGTGAAAGTTTGAAGAGGACTTTCTATTATTCCTGATGCACTTGCAGGCAAGTTCCATAGCTTTAGTGAGTTATCAGTAGATGCAGATACCAGACTCAATGAATCCAGGTACTTGACATAGCTCACAGTTTTCATATGGTTAACCAGAATACAACGGGGTATTCTCAAATTACGGAGATCGTAACAGTAGATCTTGTGATCTGCTGAACCAATTGCAAGTGAATAAGCAGAATCAGGTTGAAATTGCACAGAGCACACATTTGCCTTAGTTTTGATAGTACAAACACTTCCAGCCTGAAAGAACAATCATTTGAAGGATTTTATTTATTGTGTTTAAAAGCAAAGCTGTATAATATTTGCCAAGTGATTACTGCAGTATACACAGTTCAAAAGCAGACATACACCAAGTGCAAAAATAGAATTGCCTGATTGATATTCCATATCTTCACAGCACCATCATCGCTACCACTAGCCAATTTTGTCGGATCTGTGAGAGAAAAGTCAACAGACCATACTCGTTTCTCATGCTCTCTCATTTCTGCAAAAACTTGGTTTCTTGTTGCATCCCATGCCTAACAATTGGAATTCTCTTTATTCAGAAAATTTAAAAAAGCAAATTGTTAGATTAACAATCAAAAGATACAGTACCTGTACAACACCCTCAAAGTCGCTCAAGGCTATATGGCTCTTGATATAACTATTCCAACAGATACAGCTTATCTTTGAGGCATTAATCATTTCTGCTACAGGATAATGAATATCCCGATCTCCATTCAGAATAGTGTTGCATTCAAAAATCTTAATTTTCTTATTTACACCAGCAGTAGCAAAAAATTCTTTATCCCGGTCAAAACCCATTGAACATACTAAATTCCTTGGATTCAATAGATCCCCTTGCTTAAGATCAGCCCTCACTTTCAACCTACTAAATGCTAGATATTTGCACATGCCTTCAAGAAAAGGATTAATCCATTCATTTCTACCAACATTTTCTACACCATAGTTCCAATCATCAACTGAACTTCCATGGGGCCTAAAACTTGACCCTTTGCCAATATTGATAATGTGACTGAGTTTGTCTCCTGGTTGACTTTCTTGTTTCACTGTCCTGCATCTTGTGGAAAAATAAACAGCCTCCAACTTTTTAAAGTTCTTCATAAACCTGGAGCTCTTTGATAATGGATTTTCCTGAATCTGCTGAACCTTTTCAGATCTTGGATCTTTAGCACCAACATTATAGTGCTTCTCTTGGATGGAATTCTGAAGGTCAGGTTTCAAGCGTTTTCTACCATCCAAGTTGAATGAATACTTATCTTTTACCGAATCCAATAAAGGTTCATCTAATTTTTCTTTTGATGATTGATCATCCTTGTCCAGTTTTAAACATGACTTCTTACTGAGAATTGATTTTTGATGTGTGACTTCTTCTATGTCAGCAGTAAGAAAATGGATGGTATGAAGTAACTGATCGAAAATTTCCTTCTTTTTTAACTGCAAATGCAAAAGAAACTCCAGCAATAATTCTTGGTCTTCTATCTCTTCTTTTAATTTAATTGCTGCATCACGCTCCTCCAAACTATCCTTTGGTTTATTGAGAAATTCACTTTCCAATACTCCACTGTACTATACACCATCAACTCATTTAGTTATTAACAATGTCAATATTAATTAATCAAAAAAATTAGAATGAACTAACTCAAGCACAAAAGCCAATTGCCACCAACAACAGATAAGCAATTCAATATATATATATATATACGAAGATGTTATATTAGGCACCCATTTCCTGTGCGGCTATGACAACAAATAGGATGCACAGTAACTTCGCTGTGACAGCCATTCCCTCGCGCTCCACCGTCGGATTCCAGCTGGAATTGCAGCCGGAATTCGACTGCGGGCAGGCCGGCATCAGAGTCCGGCTGCGACTGGATTCCGACAGCGATTTGGCCAGAATCCGGCCGAATCGTGGTCGTCAACGCTGCAGCCGCTAGTGGCCGCGATTCAACCGAATTCCAGCCGATTTTGGCGGCGATCGGACGATGTCAGCGTTCACTAGGGTTCAGGGGCTAGGCTATAGTGCGAATGGTGGCTCAACGGCGAAGAATTCTAACGAATTCAGCGATCGACGGCGATGGTGCGCACAACATAACAAATCTCTCTCTCTCTCTCTCTCTCTCTCTCTCTATATATATATATATATATAAAGACTACTGAAGAAAATCTGATTTCATTCTGCTGATCACATCCAGTTTTATCTTTCAAATACTAGCAAACAGTTTTCCATTATTATATATTATTCTGGGTATTTAAAATCAGATCTCTAATAGTGAAGTGCCCAAAACCTTTCTTAGCCGCTTAGATATTAGAAACATCAATCATTCATCTCTTAGGCTATGTTTATTTGGCTGGAAAATCAGTAAAAAGGAGAGAAAAGATCACAAAAATTACATA
Organism: Alpinia galanga; assembly: GCA_037177395.1. Lineage (NCBI taxonomy): Eukaryota > Viridiplantae > Streptophyta > Magnoliopsida > Zingiberales > Zingiberaceae > Alpinia > Alpinia galanga. The sequence goes on along the minus strand of JBAMHZ010293751.1, from coordinate 3,836 downwards.
TGAGCTCCACCATTTATGTACATTTTTTTGTGTAACTTTCCCTCCTCCCCTTCATATCTTCCATTCAAGCAAACTGCGCTTTAGGTTGTAATGTTGTACAATGCATTGTACTATGTAGCATCTTTTGGTTGATCTCAGATATTGAAAACGGATAAATGTTATAAATAGAAGATAATAAAAATTGCAACTCAAACCCACTTTGATGTAATTAATTAAACAGTAACAATTTATGGATAAAAATAAAACGTTAGTTGAAGTCAAGATCAATGACAAATTAATGAAAAAATATATTTATAAAAAATAAAAATTTAAATTTATAAGCTAATAATTGTTAGAAACACCAACCTTAAAATGGACTATATTTTCCAATTTTGACAAATCTAGACTAGATAATTTGTCGAACCAATGAGCTAGCTAGTTGGATCATGCACCTATCTAGTATGATATGTAATCTATCTAAAATTTAAATTATAGTAAACTATAAAAATGCTAATAGTAATTTTGAATCGACCTAAATTTGATTCCTAACTGCTTTTACATCCTTTAAGTATTACAACTATAAAATTCTAAAAAGAAAAAAGAAAAGTGGCTTGGTCAACTGCAGTTCTTGATCTGTGAAATTAACCCGATTCATGAGTGAAGAGGAGAACAAAATTCTTGTATTTCCTTTATTGAATTTGCAATGGCAGCATTTTTCACAATCATATTTTAATATACTTTTAATATATCATTATACCATTTTTATAAAAACATACTGTACTCATTTGAGACCAACTCTACCGCTATCCCTACCTAAGTTGTTTGTGCAAGAGAACTCCCAGTTACACTAGGCAAAACTTAGCTACAGTTGTGTCTCATTTATCTATGCAGCGTAAAATTTCCAGGATCAGAATATTAGTCTCCATTGAGAATGACAATCCATGGCGATAAATTACAGCCTAGCATTGAAAAGAGGATAAATATTTTAAAATAAGAATACATTAGAAACAATTCTCAGCATAAAAAATTATCTTAGTTCACAATTTCGTATAGGGAAAGGGCATTTTGCATGAACATTCACAAAAGAACTAAACCAATAGAAGTTTGTAAGCATCCGAATAAACGAAGATCTAAAGTTCAGCTGAACATTAGGATTACATATTCTTGGATGAAGAAAGATCATCAATGAAGTGGAACTAAAGAATGAAATAAAACAGTTGTTGCAGCAGAGATTCCAAAAGATCTAGAAACTCACCTCACCTTAGGCCGGGTATCCGGGTGAGGATGCAAAAGCCAAAGGCAGCAGGAGGCTTCCTTGGGCCACTTGAGCAGAAGCTGTGGTGGAAGAACACGGTGTCTCAAGTTGGCCATCGATATAAACTTCTCCTCTAGCGACTCGAACGAGTAGAACAGCTAGACAAGATAGTCCCATTTCAATTAGCTGTCCAACCAAACACCAAAGCAAGAAAAAGGCACGAAGAAAGAGGTGGTTATCTTCAAACCTCGAAAAGAAGGACACCTAATCGGTAAACATCCGATGCAAATGTGGCTGCCTTCCCAGAATCTTCCTCCGGGCTCGTGTACCACGCGGCCTCCATCTGCAGCACTTTCTTCATCGGGAACGTCGCCTTCTCGTCCTCGACCCCGCTCGGCTCCGCCGAGGCCACCAGCCGAGAGGAAACACCGCCAAGACTTGAGCGGCCCGACGCCACATCGTCTTCTTCTGAGGAGTCGGAACAGGAGGCGGACTCGATGAAGGAAACGCGATCCAGGGAGGACATGACGAAGCAGGAGGGACGGACGCCGCCGACAACAACGCCCTGGGCGTGGGCAGCGCTCACGGCGTCGACGATCTGGCGGAAGATGTGGAGGCACTGGAGCAGATCCACGGCCCGGCTGGGCTGGTCCACCCATTGCCGCAGGCTGACCTCATCCTCCGCCGCCGCAGCCGGCTCATCATCGTCCTCGACCTCGCCGCGGGGACCCGCCGCGTCCACCAAGCCACGCATTACTCCTTTCTCTTCTCCTCAGTTTTTTGCTCGGTCCTTGTCGTTCCAAGAAAGAAGCAAGCGGAGGGAGATAAGGGTCTGCTGCCGCTGCTCCAACCTGAGAACTGAGCCACATATTCCCAGCTTTAATTGCGCTTTCTTTCTCGCTTCTCCTCCTTCGCCATGGCCCATCCATCGAGCACCTCAGCCTCACAATTTTTTAATCGCCCTTATTTAATTTTTATGGCGACTCGTAGACCGACGCAGCCCGCAGCACAGCTCGATGAGATAGAGAGGAAGATGACGTACAAACCAGGTTTAAGGGCAACTGTACGGGGCTCGAGATAAACACGTAATAGTCTCGGTGGGGCCGGCGGTATATCTGGGAAGGGTAAGAAGATGGGTGGCCGAGAAGAGTTGAGTTTTCCCAAGGAGAGGGCTAAGTCGAGTCTGTACGTGGAATGTTTGGCTCATCGGTTACGTGGACCACTTTTTAACGCAATAATTAAGATTATAAATGAATTAAGTGTTCATAAATAAATTTAATAGTCACAAGAGTTCATTTATATTTATTCAATAAATATCAAATCAATTAAATAAATAAGATTGAATAGTTTAATAAATTAAATGAATAAATTTGAATGTGTATATGCTTAACTTCTTAACGTTAGGAATAGTATTTATGAATACAATTTGTAAATTATATTCTTGAATAAAATTCATAATGTTCATAATCAGACTCATTTATGAACTTATTTAAGAGATTGTTTATACTTATTTGTAATGTGGTCGCTTTTTAGCCTATTTCATCGAGTCTTAGGGAGAGAGTGAGTTATCACGGTCGCAGTAGTATTATGTCAAATGTAATACAAGTTAAATAGTCACCGAAGATCCAGCTATGGTCCTCCGATATTTAAGTTAGATAGAGAGATCAAGATTAAATGAATGTAGAAAAGTATTCAGTAACAAAAAGTATCAGAAAATTTTCCTTTATCTTAATCTCTCTTTATATAGCATCTTCGAGGTTCTTCGCTCATCTAGATTATGCACCAGTAATGCCTTTGTTAGGCTGTTAGGAGACAATCAATATAGAGAATCTCTATTTGGCATGCCACATATTTAAGAGTTATCATTAAAAGAGACCGTTAGGGGATCAGATGTAACCGATGTGTAGAGGAATCTCTTCTATGATCCCGGGCTCCTGCCTCCTCCTATTCTCGACACCTAAGTTCTTTATTTTGAGTTTTTCACTCACTCCAATCTTGACTCCTCCAACTCTCAATTTCTCAAGTCGCTCTACTCCCGACTCCTCCAACTCTCGGCTTCTCGAATAGCTCTACTCTCAACTCGCTCCAATCTCTACTCCTCCAAATCTCGGCTTCCCAAGTTGCTCTGCTCCTAACTTCTCCAACTCCCATCTTCCTGAGTCGCTTTGCTCCTAACTCCTCCAACTCCCGACTCCCTATGAATCTCATATGTTGGGATATACTCATATCATATGTCACCCCCACCCCGAACAGTCAGACAATAAGACACAATTATGTCTGGCATTAGTGGGATTGTTTCCTCAAACTTTATGCCACTATTGCATTAGGGTTTAGGGCTCTTCTCCTTGGATTTGTAATGTAACGCATGCCCCTATCATTTTTGAATTATATGTTTACACTTCTTTGCATCTCTGTTCGTCCTTATTGTTTGCTTTCTCCTTTTTGATAGTTGTCACCTTGAGCCTTTTGGCTATCTTGGCCTACGATCTCTACCCTTTTAAGATAATTTTTATTTCACTGCTTCACTCACTTCGTGCTTCATCTTCTTCATCATCTTACTCTCAAGTAAATAACCCTTTCTTCCTTCATGGTTTCTGATGGT
>JBAMHZ010293641.1:0-13187 GCA_037177395.1 Alpinia galanga | reverse complement strand
GGAATTAAATTTTGTCAAAAAGATGTATTTTCTAAATCCAAAAAGATATTAGTTCCTAAACAAAGCCTAAAAACACCTATTGACTTGACTTTAGCCTTCTTTCCATTCCCCGAATAGATATATCTTTCATTATCAATCAGAAGACAACTCTTGAGACAACCTTACTTAGTGACACTTATGTGAAGAGTTGCATCAGTATCTATACACCAACTGTCAATTGGTACAATAGCCAAATTAACTTCTAAAATAACCAAGTTGAAAAGTTTACCTTTCTTTACACGTCATTTGGTGTATTTGTGACGTTTCTTTTTGCAGAAGTAACAAGTGATTTCCTTATTTTGTTTCTTTTGCTCTCCATTGTTAAAACCCCTAGAATCTACAGTTTTCTTTCCTTTTCCTTTATTATTGACCACTGAGATCTAGAGGCTAGGTAAGCATTTTCAGGTGTCTCACTCTTTAGTCTCTCTTCTTCTTGCACACACTGCTGAGCTATAAGCTCATTCAATGTTTACTTTTCCTTTTGAGTGTTATAAGAAATCTTAAAAGTAGTGAATTGTGCAGGCAAAGACATCAAGATGAAATACACTAACATAGACTCAGATATTTTGAGTTTAAGTGCTTTTAAACTTGTGGCGATATTGGACATCTCTATAATGTACTCCCTGATCTTCTATTTGTCGTTATATCACATAGTTACCTACTTCAAAAGATGTGTGGTGGTCTCAACCTTTTTGTTTGCAACGAATTGATCTGCTAATTGGTGTCGAAATAGAGAGCTGGTGTCGAAATAGAGAGCCTCATGATACTTAAACTCATGTGATTTGATTGCTTCCATTTTTCAAATTCAGTCCTCTGCTCAATAGTGCTAGTACTAGTCAGGGGTGAAGGGCAATCGTGTCTCAATGCATAGTCTAAGTCAATGCAACCTAAGATTACCATGACATATTCTTTCCATTTAGCAAAATTAGAACCAGTTAGTGTGGGGATGCTATTAATATTGGCAGTTACAGATTGCACTGAAATCAAAGAGAGAAAATAATGTAAGCTCACTATAGAATTAAAGCCAAGAACAAATAAGTAGATAATGTAAACAAAAGATTATGCAAATAAAATAAACTTTAAATACATATAAATGAGCTCCTCATGAGATATACCTAATACAATATTGTATTTTATTATGGGAATTAAACTATAATGTGTTAGCGAGTACTCTCTGATATAACTCAAACTTTAATTGGCTGCACGATGTGTCTTTCTTTGGGCCGACTCATTGTGCACATAATATGATACTTATATGAGTTATTTATTAGTTTATAGCTTGCAACAACCTTAATCAGCCACTCAATATACCTTCTTTTGGGCCGATATATTTTGTGCATGATATGAACTAAATAATTTTTCCCCCTAGTTGTAAGCTATCTTCAAACATATAACTGATATAAAAATAATTTTTCTTTGGACCAATTACTTTTAGTATAGACATACATTTACCAACACAAAATGTACTAAACCTAATTAGAGTGTTTTCCTTAAGGCCAACATAATTGTTCAATTTAGCAGCACATGTGTAGATAGACCCAAGAAGAAACTTGAACTGAACAACCAAACACTCGATTAGCCTTCTAATCATTTTTTTTCGACCCTTTAATTAGTAATTAATTGGTGCTGGCACCAATTAATTACTAGTAGCAGACGAATTAGATAATAGATTGAAATTGATCATGTATTTGATTTTATTGTACCAATCGATTGCTTAATTAATGCAAGGAGCCGGTTAGAGTCCTCTGGCACGAATGCACTTTTGGGTGTTGTAAGTGCATGCCAACCGCAATCGATTGGCGATAAAACATGCCCACGCACGTGCACATACTGATGCACTTTTGGATGTTGCATGTGCACGCCAACCGCAATCGATCGACGCTAAAACATGCCCACGCATGTGCACATACCGATGCACGTTTGGGTGTTCCATGTGCACGCCAACCACCAATTGATTGGCGCTAAGACATGTCCACGCACGTGCACATACCCACGCCACCCACGACAGCACCAACATGTGTACCCACGCCACTCACAACAGCACCAACATATGTATTTTGCATTAATTTGGCATGCAATTGTACTGAATGCCTTCTCCAGAAGTCATGTATTAATTTGGCATGAAATCAAGGAAGACAACTTTATACCAAGGCAAAGGCAAAGGCATTCATTAGTTTAGCATGAAATCACAAAAGAACAGAACTCACCATGAAATTGATGAAACAGAAACCTGGCTCTAATTAATATATATATAAACCTCATAAATTCTGAAAAACGAATAAGAATTCTAAATAGGAAATACACAAGCGATCTTAGTTTCATCTAAGCACATGGCATAGCAAAGGAAAAATAAAATAACGACAATATCACCTGAATGCAGTGGAAGAGACATCATACTTGGACTAATTTCCTGCAGAAGAAGGTGTGGAGATGATCTTCCGAAAGAGATAGGGTGACGAAGAGTTGTCCACATTATTCCCTAATCTAATGGGGACATCCTAAAGAAATCCAATCTTTTATCAGCCCATAGATAATAATGGATTGGGCTAAAGGGTTCTACACAATAAATCCACATCCAATAACCTGAAACTCAATAACCTCAATTTAAATCACTTAAACAGTTTCGTATTCATATACAATTTACATTGAGCCCACCGTAAGGAGATAAAATAAATCCAATAATAAATCATGCAATGACTTGCATATTAGCATTGCCATATAGGAAAGTTAATGAGAGTGCAGTCGATCCGTATAATAGCATGTTCTTTTATATATTTTCTGGTTGAAGGTGTTTAACTTTGCCTAAAGGAAGAGGAAAAACGCTAACCTACATCTATAATTACTGTTTGATACTTTTCCTGCACTTTAGTTCGAAATACTGTTTCTTTTTAAAATCCAAATGGTCCCTTTTGAAAAATTAGACTGGGATCCTATCCAACCAGTAGTTCCCTATCTCATGACAACTTATCGTGGCAGAGGAATGGAAGTAGGAGGTGGGAATAGAGGCAACTATTGAGCATGGGGGTGGTAGAAGGATTGTGGGAGAGTGGTGGGAAAAGACTTAAGAGTGTCGAAGGTTAGTTGCCACTAGAGGGCTTGTTGAAGAGGAAGAAGTGGAGTATAGATGGTGAGAGAAAGGGGAGGACACAACAAAAGAAGAGGGAAAAATTGAGTTGCCAAACCATTAACCTGCACAGTTGACACTATTGACAACATGTTCAACACCGCCCATTGGATTTACAGTGGCTAATGATAGACATATGCGAAGCAGCAATTAGAAATTACAATTGACTACATAATTCTTGTTATCATAATGAGATTGTATAGCATAAATGCTTGTAAATAATTTGTATATATAAGCGGCAACAATACTAAGAATAAATTTTATTCTCCTTTGTTTTTCTTCGTTCCCTTGTCTTTGTTCACTCATATACAAGTGCTCTTGAGCAGCCTAATCCAACAGAATATATATAATTTCTGTAGCAGGAGCATTTAAATTTCAGCGTTATCCAACTATTCATACATTATAGAAATAATAGTGATCCATGTTGCACCAAATTTGGGGTCATCATAATATTCACAAATGCTCGTTGGTGGATCAGTATGTATAGATGTTTTCTACGATGCATTTTAGCTTCATTTTCCTGTCTGAATAATAGTTTTCCGCTCTTCATACTATTTTGCAGTTAGTGAATGCTCCAGATTCATTAAGAGACACATTGTTACCCAGATCTGCCTTCAACTCATCTGGTATGGGAATCCTGAGACCATCATCTGCTGGTGGCCGTAATAGACCAAGACCTGCTACTCCAACTGGGCGCCCTACAATACCTGCTGCTCCAATAACGACCAGTAGACCTTCAACTCCAACCTCCAGAGCTGCTTTACATGCAAAGTCACAAGCTCCATCAAGATCATCAACACCAGTCAGGTCTTCTACACCAACATCCAGACCATCAGTATCAGCCACAAGTAATCACGCATCAAGGTCAGCAACTCCTACAAGAAGGCCTTCCGCCCCATATAATACATCTACTGTTTCTGCTCCACCAAATCGACCATCTTCTGTCCAAAGATCTGCTTCAACAGCAGCCAAAAGTTCAGCACCATCACGAGGAAGTTCCCCGACTATAAGATCTGGACCATTAAAACCTTCAGACATCCCTGGTTTTTCACTCGATGCACCTCCAAACTTAAGAACATCATTGCCTGATAGGCCCGCTTCAGCTTCTCGTGGCAGACCTGGAGCTCCCACTAGACGATCATCTTCCGTTGAACCCGGACCTGGTGTCCGACCAAGGCGCCAATCTTGCTCTCCATCCAGAGGTAGGGCTCCAAATGGTAGCATTCAAAAGGTAAATTCTGTGCAAACACCTAGCAAACTACAACAAAAGGGTGGTGATGTGAATCCTGTTGCAATTGGAAATAGAATGGTTGAGCGAACAGTCAACATGATAAGGCTTGTGCCCCCAAAGCAAGACGATCATCAATCGACCTATAGTAATCTCTCTACTAAATCTTCTCTTTCACCAGGAAGTGTTTTCAGGAGATCACTATCGAAACAATCCTTGGATATGGCATTCAGACACATGGTATTAAGTTGCTTCTTTGGTCTTTTTGCAAGCTTGTGATTCATGTTCCTCCAAATTCTGATTGATCGTTGTTGCAAAAGCAGGATATCAGGCGAACCATTCCCAGCTATTTGAAGCCAGGTACGGCAAATGCTTCAGCATCATCATCACTTTATAGTACAAGGTCAGCAGGACCTGCAAGAAGTAGGACTTCGAGCGTATCAAACTCTCCTCTTGCCACGAGTAGCACCACCAGTTCTGAACGAAGCGTAAACAACCACCATATGATCGGTCTTGATGGAAGTGAAGTTGAAGATGATATTATTAGTGAGAAAGGAAGCATTTGTTCAACTGTCTCCATTACCAGATGATCAAAAAGTAGGTTTCTTTTCTGTTTAAATAAGTGGTGACTATTTGCGTACAAGAGGGAGGTCTCTTTCGGAATTGTCAGATGAGTTATGTACTAGTTTGCTCTGGGACGGCTTGTTCCTTGTATTTACGGCACTAAATGTTCATTTACATTTCCATATTCCTTCTCAAAGCATTCGCGTAATTGCTCTGCTTGTTCATTCTTTCAATATAATGAATTACGTACTAACAAATTACCTAATTTCACATTTTTTGAGTTTTATATAAAAAATTTTAAATTCGAGCTCTAACCTAAAAGAAGGCATTATGCATTCTTAAAAAAAAACACCTCCAAGTCTATAAAAAGAACACTTACGAAACTCAAAAACCTTGACTATTTATTTTTGTTTTTAATTCCAATCAAGTATCTCGATTTTTTTTTCAACTCATAATTAGAACTTTTCGACGGAAAACGCAAAATGTGCATGCCATGATTTAATTTCAACCCAAAGGAGAATGTTTTATTTTTCACATGTTTAATCCATGTGTGTGGGGAAGTACAGTGTCATCCAATAATTTCTTTATTTCATATTTATAATTTATCATTTCTTAAAAATATTTCCAAGGATAAGTTAGATAGTAGGCCGTCACATATTAACTAGATTTTCACCCGTGGAAATATTTTTTTTGTCAATTATTTCTTAAATTTATACGATATACCTCTAGTTGTTAAAATTTGCACATCTTTTATATGTTTTACATATATGTAAATCAAAACCTACATATTATTTACTACCTAGCAAGTAGACGAAGGCGTGATTATGCAAAGAAGAGTTTAAAAAGGTATATAAATTGACAATAAAAATTTGATATTGTATAAATAATTACTAAAATATGACTTCAAAAAAAAATCCATAATTATATAATTGATTTCATTTAGACAATTCGTAAACGTAAATTTTTACAAGTGCGATTGTATTCTCAAATTCCGTTCCACATTAACTTTGACCATTTGACAGTGTGCTGCTCCCAACTAAATAAATTTCAAATGATGTGTGATCATACGAATTATAAAATATAATAAATTTAATGAAAGATAATAAATCATGGAAATCTAATAAAATATTTCATATTTATTGAAAATTAATTATAAAATTTTACGTGATAAATACTTATATAATCATTAATTATACTAATCTATGAAAATAGAAGTGCATTAACTTCTCCAACAATCACCCATCAACCAATAGGAGGAAAAAGGGTTTCCTCTTCTTCTTCTCGAAAGAGACCATGAGATTCTTTTGACTGACGCGAGAGAAACTTCCATCAAATTAACTTGGAGGAATTCAACAGAACTTATGCATCTCCTAACCTCGTCAACAAAACCAATTCCATCTCACTTTTCTTTTAATCAGTCTTTAACTCGATTGGTTATTCTAACAAAACACAAGGAAATTTATTTATCGTGACTTGGAATGCAAATTAAGCAGCCATGACTAACGACTGACCTGTATTTTTTTTCTTTAACAGAGCAGAGATATAGGGGTTTTGACCCGCTTCTCGCTTCAAAGTTCAACAAGTACATCCCCTCCCCTATTTTTTTTGAGGGGGTCAAACCACGTTATTATTCTATTAAAATAATATTTCGAGGTCAGCAGAAAAAAAGTGATTTATAAAATAATAATAATAATAAAACATGGCACACCTAATCAAAAGAGAAAAAAAATATATTTTAGATCAATAAAATTAAATTTCGTATAGGAAAAAAAGACATGTTAAAGTTGAAGATATTTGTTTTTTTTTTTATTTTAGAGACTATGAAAAGCAAAGTACAAATATGTTTTATATATTGTATCAATTATCGAGTAGATACTACAATGCATGAATAGCTGCCGACTTTAAATAATTATTACAACAGCGCTAAATAAATAGATTGTATAATAACTAATGAATAGTTTTTATAAATTATAGCAGTTATTGTGTAATTGTTATAGAATAAGAATATTTTTGAAATAAAAATATTTGTTAGGGTAATCGTTTAATGATATGTAACATCAATATAATTATTCAGATCGCGCCCGACCAACACAGCTGGGCGAGCGAGGTCGGCCATGTGCCGCGCACGGCACGCGTTTGATGAGTCCGCACCGCGCGGCGGCCACCGGCTCACCGCCTCCTCGCTTGGCGTTGCAATAACCACGCGACGCGCCATCATCCTCTTTCCTCGTCCTCGCTCGCGCCTCCTGCTCGCTTCGCCAGTCTTCATGCAGCCCACCTCGCCTTATCGCTGTCCACGGTCCACCTCGAGGGCCCGACAGCCAAACGTGCCGAGTTGGGTGAGTCATTTCGTCGCCCAGTTGGTGGAACAACTGCGGAAATCAATTCCGATCCGCGCACAATCGGTCAACATCTCTCGAATTTATTAAGAATTCGAAGCTGGAACAAAGAGATGGTCAATCTCTAAACAGTGCCTCCTGTTCTTATCCGCAATGGATAGTTTCTTTCCGCCTAACGTCCAGATCTTTCTTTATTAACGGAGGAAACGCGACTCATCTGTTCGACGTCATGCCGCCCTCAAGTTTTCTGCCGCGTAACGCCTGTCGACCTGGCTAGATCGTCCAAGTCTAGCTGTAAAATAAATAAAACAACACTGCTGGTAGATCAAAAACCACTATTTTTCTTTCTCTTTAAGAAAGGCTGGTTTGTCAAAAACACGGACATGGTTTTGAACAGCTAGTAGACAACCTAGAAAACATAAAGACGAGTCGTTTGGATTTCTGGTAGAATTTGAAATGCCAATGGATTTCCTGCCGGGATTGTTGGTTTCATCGAGGTCCCACCTGTTGGCTCCAATAGTGGAGAAGATAAAGAAGGGAGTGCGTTTAATTTGAAGAACAAATGGAATTAACAAATTGCTATGGATAAGATCTATTATGATTATTATTATTTTTTTAAAAAAAATATTTTACCATTTGATTTTTTAGTATTTTTTTTGGAGTTCGATTTCGTGGCTTCTTCATCGTTCCCACCGTTTTATTATTATTTTGTATTGTTTTATTTAATCTTTATCCTTTGCTTTGATGCGTTTCGTGTGTTTATATAAATCCCGTCGTATTGATTTAATCCGTGAAGGAAAGAGTAGGAAAGTGTAGTTTATACAACATTTCGTCGAGTAGGTGGTGTTCAATCTGCAACCTCCCTCGGCAGCAATCTTCTGGAATACCAAGGGTTTGATGGCGGCGTCGAAGATATCTGCGACATCTCCGGCGGCGTACGAGAAGAAATCGTTCCCCTCGACGTCCTCCGCCTATTCTCAATCGGGCCGCGACGCGTCCGCTACAGCCGCCTACGAACGATATCTCCGACTCCCTGAGCTCGCCAAGCTCGCCGGGTCCAGAGAGTTCCCCCAGTGGCGCAACGAGTCGGTTCTAAAGCCGGCCCTCCAAGGGCTGGAGATCACCTTCCGGTTCGTTTCCCTTTCCCTTTCCGACCCCCGGCCGTACGCCAACCACCGTCAGTGGAAACGCCGGCTCGAGTCGCTCGCCTCCCGGGAGATCGAGCTTATCGCCGCTCTCTGCGAGGAGGAGGGTGGTGCCAGCGCACCCGTTGCTGATCTCAGCTTGTGTGCGGGGGTACTGTCTCGGGGATACAGTTCACAGGAGGTGTGGAAGGCCCCCGGCGAGGCGGCGAGCGTGGTGGCACGCGCGAGCGAGGCGAGCCTGCTGCCGCGGCTAGCGGCGTGGGAGAAGTCGGAGGATGTTGCCGCCAAGATCCTGTTCCAGATCGAGAGCCACATGCAAGGGTGCGCCTTCACTTTGGGGCTCGGTGAGCCCAACCTCGCTGGGAAGCCCACCCTCGAGTACGACCTCGTCGTCCGGCCCTTCGACCTCCATACCCTCAAACGGTGCTCCAAGGCTGACCAGGAGGACCAGGTCTTGTGCACGATCCATCAGATCCTCGAGTCCTGGTTAAGCGTCGCCCGCGAGCTCCTCGCCCGCGTGGAACAGAGGATCGAAGCAGAGTACTGGGCAGCTGCGGCGGCCGATTGCTGGCTCATGGAGCGCATTTGGAAGCTTCTCTCCGACGTGGAGGACCTCCATCTTCTGATGGATCCGGACGACTTCCTCCGACTCAAGAGCCAGCTGGCGATCAAAGCCGCCTCTGGCGGCGAAGAGGCGTTATGTTTGTGGTCGGAGGCGCTAATGCATGTGACGGGTGCGTTCAAGGACCTCCGGCAGAGCGTACCGCGGATCCTTGGCGTGGAGGCAGATCCTAACGGTGGGCCGCGGGTGCAGAACGCCGCGATGGACCTGTTCCACAGCCGGCGGCGTGGGGAAGGGGAGGAGGCGGGGAAGGTGGAGCTCCTGCAGGCAATGCAGGCGGTGGAGGCAGCATTGAAGCGATTCTTCTTCGCGTACAGGCAGGTGGCGGCAGCGGTGATGGGGAGCCTGGAGGTGATCGGAAACCGAGCGGTGTACGTGCCTGCGGAGTCACTGGATCCGCTGACGCAGATGTTCCTGGAGACTCCTTACTACCCAAGCTTGGACGCAGCAAAAACCTTCTTGGGGGAGCACTGGCGGCAGAGCGACCTCGCAGGCGTTCCGGCCAAGGCAAAGTGGTAGAAGAGGACTAGGTTTAGATCCAAACTGAAACAAAACTAGGAATTATGAGAAAGATTAAAAAAAAACAATTTTTTTCTTTTTGAAAAGGATTGTAATATCATTATTTGGTATATATGATGAATTGTTTGTACCGGGGCAGGGTATCCATTCTAATCTTACCAATTTATTTCGTTTCTAATTTGGAATGTCATATTCAACAACGTTTCTCCTCCTTTATCTCTCTCCTTTGCTTCCGCCTGCTGATCGGCGTTATTTAGATCGAGGAGAAGCTTTTTACCTTCGGTTTTGGGGAGAGTGAGAGATGGGGCGGCTGTTTCTAGTAAGACTGGAAGGCAAGATCTACAGCTGCAAGCACTGCCCGGCTCATCTCGCCCTCTCCGACGACATCCTCTCCGAGGTGCGTTCTAGACCTACTTCCACCACTCATCTAATTTTTGGAAGGATCGCCCCCGATTTTTCTTGATCACTTCTGTATTTTTTTTCCTTCCTTCGTATCGCCTAGGGTTATTTTCCCGATCGCGAGTTTGCATCAGTATCGTTCGCGATTGATTGGAATGAGAACAATTGCGATCCAATAGGGGAAGTTATTTTTCGCTCCTTCAATTGGAGACCCCTCCTGGAGGTATTAATTCTGGCCGGCCTTAGCCAACACAGCTCTCGGCGCTGATAACGGTTTGTTTCGTTTTTGCCGTGGTAGATATCTGTCGTGATACTCTCCCTTCCCTTTTAGATTTTTTTATTGACGTTATCAGCTTTTCCAGTGATGTATCTTCCCCCTCCACTAATTCACAGAGAAGTAGTCGATGCTTAAATATGTTATTACTAAACTTGCTGGAAATTGAAGTTTATATGTGTGAGAAGAAGTCCTGTTAGAATTTTTGATGTGTCCTTGAAAGCTGCATGGATGAGTTGAGATTGTTGACAGCTTGGAAGTTGGAAGAGTGATAATCGTCGCTAAAACTGATTTTTGTTTTCTTGCTGTCTACAAGATCATATTTGTTATTGAATCGACTGATTATGTATCATATATTCAATCTTGTTTTGTTTTATGGATGACTTTAAGTATTGATTTTATCCCTTTGTTCACCTTTCATTTTTTTTAATTTGATACCTTTTTTTTTTTTTTTTGCTCTTTTCTTTTCCTTCCTTCGTTAGGATTGCACATCTGAACTTAATGAAGCAGCTAGTACATTTTTTTGGTCTCCATAATTCTCTCTTTCTTACTTTTGCCTTTATTTACTACTTTTGATTTCTGAAATCATGTTCCCGTTTCATAATACCTATATCGTACTGCAACCTCAGTTAGGTGCTAACTCACTAAATGTTAAATAAAGCTATTAATAAGTTATGAAAATTTAGTGTGCATTTACAAGAATTTGGCCACATGATATTCATTCACCATGAACCACAAATTATGTATTTTCTATTGTCTGATATTCATCTAACTGATTCTTGGACCAAGAACTAAAGGAGATATCTTTTTCATTTATAATGACAATCAAGAAGTTCACCAAAAAATTGATTCAATGACTACTACATCTAAGTAATGTTTGATTCTGTCACTGTGCCTAAAGGATATGCCACTGTGAGGATGTTCATGGAAGTTATCTCTTGTATCATATCTTTAAATTCATTCTTTCTGCTTCTTGTATTAAATTTTGAATGAGGGAATAGTGCAGAGCGTAGATGAATTTGTGTTTTTACCTTTTGTCCATGTTGCTAAGTTAAATAATTAATTAGTGGTATGCCAGTGACTAGCATGCCGTAATATCTTTTTCCTTAAATATATTTTTTTTCTTCTTCCATGTGTTCTCCAACAGGCATTTCATTGCAAGCATGGGAAAGCATATCTCTTCGATAAGGTGTAAGTGGCATGATTATCAATGTGGAATAATTTAGGATCTACACGGCGATGTTTGACTTAATCAATAAATATAAGTATGTGTATCTCCAAAACCGCATGAGTCAGAACATGCAGTTGATGGGCAAGGATCAGTCAAGTTCAACTTTATCTCCAATAACATTTTGGTCCAGGTGCAAATTTCTCTATCTAAGATCACCATAGATGCTAAAACTATTATCCCATCAGCCGGGAAAATGGGATTACCAAGCAGTGATCATTTGTTCATGACAAGATACACATGAGCCCTTTTGAAGGATTTTACAGAAAGCAAGCGACTAAATGCTAGCAAGCTTGATGATATCTTCAGTATTTAAGCTCTCTTCTTCAGAGCTAGATGAGTTTGGTGATATCTTTTTGCCAATTTTCAATTTATGAATATCAGATGCTTTTGTACGTAGCAAGATATCTCCTTCGTCACTAGAGGTAAGACATCATTCTATTCCTCCAGAGTCATGGTGTTTGGAATTGGTTTTCTTTTTATTTCGACAATGGCATTCTAGTTTGCATGAATGTCTGGTGAAGCAAAACTTAGTGGAAAGAAGCTTCCGATGGGTTTTCTAAATTCAGAACTGAGATCCAAACAATAAATTGGGCTGTTGGCATTGTTGGATGTATGATCATGCCATACAATATATTTTTAGATTCTGCTTTCATATAGATAAGAGTTCTTGCCAAGGGATTTTATGCTATAGAGGGAGTTGGTGTTATTGGTCTTTACAATGCCAGTGACTAGGAAAGAAGTCTGGAGGGGGGTTGTTCCTTATTCCTTACATCTGGGAAATTGATTTATCAATAGTTGGTCATATTCGCACAGTTACTCGAACTTGTGCTGGTCAATTTATAATAGGTGGATTTCTGAAATTTCCATATGAAGAAATGGGTTAGATCTTGAATCAATGGCTAATGTGTTTCAATCAATTCAAATATTATCTGAATCATATTGTCGTTTATAGATTTGGCTTCTCATTGCAAAAAGTGCCCTATTCATTAAGTAGGCTTCAATCTCAGAACTTAGATGGGAAGACTGGCTTCTTTGAATTAAATGACACTATAATACTAAGGATAAGGAGGCCAATGAATATTACATCTTGCTCTCCAATATATAAGCCGAGGCCGATAAAGGGTATGACTGAGCAGAAGCGCACTGTTTGCCACATTTGTTTCCTGTTGAATAACTTAGAACTTCCACTGATAATCTCAAGGAGTTTCGATGGACGACAGGCAAGATAAGTCTCCTACTTTCCATTGTTGCATTTATTTTTATTTTCTACAGTTTCATCTTTTTCCTAATTCAATAACAAATAATGTCTATACCACCTGGTAGTTTATACATTTAGTGGTACGATGAATGCCTATCTATATCCATCTTGGTAAGATTATTTGCTTGCTAAGCTATTCTCTTGGATTGTACTATGAAAGGTTGTGAAATCCTTATAAGATATTTGTTAGCACATTTTAGAGTGATACTTTGACTCACACCTTTAAGAAGTAGCAGTGAAATGATTAAGCAACTTAGGACATTAATTTAACATACAATGGACTTACGTTAGGAGTTGCAGAACAATAGACTCTTCATTTTGATACAGTGATGGGGACATTGACTATTAATGCATTTGTTGGGATTGTTGATACAATCGATCTCAGATCAAGATTGATCAAGCTTGAGTTAGGCTCGAGTTGAGTTTCGATGTTTGACAATATAAC
>JBAMHZ010293424.1:0-13188 GCA_037177395.1 Alpinia galanga | reverse complement strand
TCGAAAAGCTGAGGGATTGCAAGTTGAACTGAGTTTTTTTCTTCTTTTTCTGCAAGAAGTTAATTGAACTAATACCTTAACAGAGACCATTAAAAATATATTAATAGAGAGTAATATGCATGTGAAATCAACAAAAACACTAACAGTGAAAATGATTAACATGAAATTGCACAACTGAAAATTGACAAAAACAAAATAACTGGGTCAATATAGGAATCAGATGATATTTTATAGAACTCAATCAAGGAGTAAATCTAAAGATGACTTTAGTAGCACAACCTTGGTCTGCAAACCAATATTATAAATGTGAGCCAAATATTGTATCTTATCTATTGTCTTAACCTTAAATGAACACAGAAGGTTAATAGTTTTCTTATAATTTCAGAAAAGCACTTGCATAATCTTTGGTTCCATTTTTCACACTAATCTAGCCATCTGATTATTCTCTATGCAAGGGGACTAACACAAATGAAGACATTCCTCTCCATCTATTAGGTTAAGCTTTTAATGAAGTGAAAGAGTTTAGATTCAAAACACTAGTGCAGGAAAATTCATGTGCTAGTTCCTCTTCAACATTCTTATTGTTCATGAATGAAATGGAATGCCATGGTTTAATGGGGACACAAACACCATTGGATGATGCAGCTTCTCAAGCCAAGATTTTGTTGAGCATCATGTCTAGAGAAAGAAACAAGGTTGGAACATGGAGAACTTACCTTGGCTGTTCTTAATTCATTCACTGCAATTCTAAGGGAATCATCTGACAGCAACAACCTTGACAAGGCACCAGTGCTCAGCCTGAATTTAAAATTAAGGTGTTAAGGAGATATGCAATAGTTTGATTCACATGATGCTAGATGTTACTAAAGGTATGATCTTTTAGATAAATCAATTTTCTGATAGTTCTTCCTTAAAATTTTCAGACAAACTTTGATAAAGGAACACAAAATAAATACTAGATCAAGGAATGCAGGGCACAGACTGTTTTTTTTTTTTCATGCACATGTAAGATGAACTCAGACCTGGATGGTATTAAAAAAATAAAAAAAATTCACATATAGGAGTTCCAAAACAAAGGACAACTTCAAGATATTCATTGGATTAGAGCATTCAATTTGACGAGCATAAACAACATAGAAAGGAAACTGTTTCCAATCAGTTCACTCACCTGTAGAATGCAAGATGATATCAAATAGAAAATGATCATAACAGAGTGGAAGGAAAACCAAGTAATTGGATCAGACGTGAAAAAACAGATTGATTCAGAGAACAGTTTTTGTCTTCAAAAGACAAGGCTAACCAAGGCAGAATTCAACCATAGAACCCCTTTTATCTTAGTTTGTTCAAGGAAACTCATGAATCCTTCTTCCCAACAACCAACATGCAAACAAATTGTTTTCCTAATCTGGAAGTGATAGCTTAACTTCAAGTTGCAGATAGCACTAAAATTATAAAGAAGCTAGCAAAATGTGGAATCCAATTGGAAGATGCAAGGGAAATACCCCAGTATTTTTGCTGTTTCTGAAACAGAGCCTTCTACAGCATGTATTAGATCTAACAGAGCTTGCATTCCCTGTTGAACAAAAAAACCAAAGAATTTTTTTTGTGTTTTCTAAATAATGGCTTCCAAGATCTATCATTAGTAAAAGATACAAGTTACAGTAGTCGTTCATACAAGAGCAAACTTGGGATTGTTTGGACCAATCTGAGGGCCAACATCTTTTCCCCTAATAGTTGACTTTGCAGGCAGGATCTGAAGAAGCTCATAAGGAGGTGTATATCCTTCCAAGTCTATTTCCTTCCTGACTAATTTAAGAAAAAGTATACTTCACTACTAGTATAGGAAACAGAAGGGACTAAACACATATATAGAGTAGATCGAATACAAGACGTCAAGCTGAAATAAATAGAATGGTCTGATATACACTTGAAATACAGATAATTCAAGTTGCATCATACCAAAAAAACAAAGAAACCATGACATAAATTCATAAACATTTCAGGTTATTGATTCTTTCCTTCTTAGTGTATTGAAAGATTAAATGTGATGCATGGACATTCTAAACAACTACTATAAATAACAGCAGGCTAAAACATCTAAAATTGCAGTTATCATCATCGTCGTCGTCATCATTACGTGATGTTTATCACAACTTTTTAGTACCTCTACACATCAATTTTAGCATTCTCATGTCTACGACATTAACTTGTTTTACATATTGCTTCCTAACAGCACAAGAATCTAATCCGTAAAGCATGACAGATCCTGCAATAAAAATATTTTAATTGAACCCCTAAGTGGTTTTGTCACTAAATGGAGAAGAAATAGAACTACTGCATTGTTGGCTAACTGTAACTAAATTGAAGAAAAGTAGTATCGTAGTATCAAGATACAAAAGATGGAGAGTTTAGTGGAATGCTAACTATCATTAGCCAACACTGCTTGATATATGAAACGGAAGACCATATGATATATATAACACATAAGCATATATGCTAGGAGGAAAATCAAAGAGCCCAATCGATTCAAATCTTTGTAGAATGATTCAAATTCGAATTATAGTTAAGCAAAGGAATGACTTTTGGAACGTAACCTTTGAGAGCTAACTTAGTACGCAACCGAGCAAGCGCCATTGCTCGATTCTTGTGCTGAGATCGCTCCTCTGCAGCCTACAAGGTTCCAGCTTTATCGTCAAAAAATGCTCAGCGGATAAGATCGACTCCCCAGGAGGTCTAGGGTATGCAAGACCTGGGCGATAACGCCAGTTGGGCGGTGGCCGAGGCGAACGGCAGACTCACGCTTGTTCCGATGCTGACCTCCGGGCCCTGATGACTTGAAGGTGTCCACATCGCACTGCGCCATGAGATCGTCATCGGAGAGATCGAGATAGTTGGCAGCGGCGGCAGGAGAGGAGGAGGAGGAAGAGAAGAAGGGCAAGGTGGTACCAGAACGGGGCAGAAATGTATGCGGGAGTTTGAGGAAAAAGTGAGGGGAGGAGGAAGGTTTGAGGTTGAGAGAAGGGAAGAAGGGAGTCCATCTCAAGAGCGCTCGAGCCATCGAACAAGAAAAACGAAAAGCCACAAAGAAAGAACAAAAGCAGGAGGACGGTCAAAATCAATTTTGACTTTTGGGTCAATCCGAGAAAATTTCCTAATTTGTGCATTTTGATCTCTTAAATTTGATATATGACAATTTTTACGCTCAAACTAAGTCCACATGACGATACAAGCAACATTGTAGCGTTTTTTTATTTTGAATTTCACTAGAACTTTGAGTATATTTTGAATTTATTTGACTGGCAAAATAAAAGAGATCATCTACCTTCAAAATTAGTGGGACGTAACTTATAACCGTTGAAATTTTAGAGAGTAAACTGGGCAAAGTGAAATTTTCCATGACTTGTCCGTCCGCTCTCAATTTTTGTGCTGCATGAATTTATTTTTCTATAATATGTTTTTGTAGTCTATTTAATTAAATTTAACACTAACCAATAGCTATGATTGTTAACAAACAATACGATTTAATTACATGATTTATCAGTTGATTTAAATTTAATTAAATTGGCCGTAAGAAGTGTGAGCGACTTAGTTAAGTCTCACGTTATTAGCTGCAACTACTGAAAGGCTGTTGTTAATTTTAGCAAGCATTTTGTATTCCTTAAATATATAATAATTTAATTAGATTATGACAATTGATATTAAAATAAGCATAATCTTGAATAAGGTAACATATTAAAATAGATTATTTATCTAAAAATAAAATCACTACCGTGCTGAAGATAAATTGTAATCTGCAGTTAAACTTTAGATCCTGACAAGAATATCAAATCTCAAGTGAAAAAAAAAAGTGATATTCTAATTATACATTGAGAAAAGTTTTGAGTTATTCCTCTAACTGTTCCATTTACCCTCTTTTTCTTTTTTCTTTTTTTTCCTTCAGAAGTCTCCAAAAATGAATTATTTCATTAAGATAAAACTATTTGTGCATCTCTTGATATTTATTTGTATGGTATTTCAAACAAGAAGATATATATTTAAAAAAAAAAAAGAAACTAATAAACCAAAAGCACAAGGCATGGCTGGTATATCAATCCATTGAGCAATTAGTACCTTAAAGATTGTAAAAAGTCTCCAACCGTTTGTGCAGTTAAACAGCCATTCATTGTATATGTCATAATTTAACCCTAAATGACATAGCAGAGCTTGATGAACACAGATTATAGCAGAGGCCGATTAAGTCACAGCATAAACCGGAGGAAGTTGTCAATATTCTTCAGCAGCACTAGCAGCACTGAGATCAACGCTGAGATCGAGAGTCTGCAGGGAAAAACAGCAGGATAAGAACGCGGTTCGAGGTTAAGAAAAGGACTCCTACTGAAGAACCGAGAGGACATAGACTATAAAGCAGGAGACAAAACATCATGAAATGCTGGATAGGAATTGCAGAACATAATCTTTATATGTTAAGCTGCCTCGTGCCATGACAGGATTAGAGCATTCAATGTGAGTCTAGAAAGTAACTGAAATGATGCAAGACAGGAGCAACATTCTTTATAAAATGGGGTAAAATTCTAAGCACGGTTAGTCCTTTTTTAATGCATTAGGTGGTCACCTATAGCATGAAGTATTTAAATACTAAGTACTACTAGGATGATCAGATTGTGACACCTGGCAAAAGATTTACCTTTCCAGTGATCATGTTATACATGGAAA
Source organism: Alpinia galanga (assembly GCA_037177395.1). NCBI lineage: Eukaryota > Viridiplantae > Streptophyta > Magnoliopsida > Zingiberales > Zingiberaceae > Alpinia > Alpinia galanga. Next base: position 8,475 of record JBAMHZ010293424.1, on the reverse strand, counting down.
GCACATCCATGACAGTGGACTCGAAATGTGTTGAAGCATCGTAACTCTGTGAATGATTGAAGTTGTTAAGAGGTCAAGAAACATAAAGGAATCAAAAAACTAAGAAACACATCATGGATACTCACAGTTGAGATAAAGCAATTATCCAGTGACGGTTCATTGACAGGCTCATATCTATCATAAGTTTCAAAAAACAACTCATCTACTGGTCCAAGAAGATCGATACCAGGCTTTAGTTCCGATTGAGGCCGATCAGTCTCAGCTTCTGTTGAGACAAATGCAATAAACTTCCCTTTGGGGGCAACGTTGTGAGAGTAAGAACAACAAAAGAGATACCTGCCAAACCAAGACAAATGAAGATCATAAAATATTCAAACAAAATAGTTATATTGGAAGTAATTCAATGTCTCCAAGGACTCACATGTCAGACTTGCGTCCAAGTTGTTTCTGCGGCAATATAACTTGCGCTGAATGAGACTCGTCTGTATTTGGTATAGGGTGGCTCATAATAGCAATTGCCCTTGCAACCTTCCCTACCTTCCTAACCTATTAATTGAAAGATCGTTAGCAAGAAGGTATTCATCATTGAAATTTCTCTAAGCAAACTATCATATTGCAGCCAGGCACAGCAGTAAGAGAAATTATTTATCAAAGAAATTGACTCTTTGCAATTGTTACCACAGAAACAGTTCTTGTTGAAGAAAATGTCAAATGTAATATTAGTTCTACTTCGATGTGAATAAACAAAAAGTCTACCTTGTTTGGTAAGTAGGAAGGATCACAGACAACTTTCTTACATCGAGCTGTTTCCCCTTCAGAAGTTACACCACAAGCTTTTCCTTCAAGATCAAATTCAACCTGTATTAAGTCGAACAACATTAGACATAATGCAACAAAAAGTAAGCAACGGCATGGAATTGATGAGCAACAGAATTTTTCTCTGACTTCATAGTTATTGATTTGTAGTAGATATGCAGTGACAACAAACCTTGCATTCTGGTTTATTCAACATGTATGTCCCACCGTAAACTGCACTAAGGCGTGCAAAAGCCTGTAATTCCAGGAAAAAAGAAAAAGCTCACTGGATCAGAAATATATTCCTTATAACATAACTGAGAAATAAATGACCAACCTGAGGTAACTCTCCTAGTCCATATAAAGGATAGATATATGGCGAACCACCTTGGAACCGTGCTAGGGACTCTGCATACAGCTACCACAGAAAGAGGCCAAAATTTAAAACTAGAAACAAATCCCAGCAACACAACCAAAAAAACAGAGCAAGTCAGACTGATTGTTAATCACTATTTACCACTTTAACAAGAAAGACAACTGGTGTGTATTTTTATAGACATAGAAAGGGTATTATTAGCATTGGTTGGTAATTTTAGCATTTTCGAATTGTTGGATTTCCAATTTTAGCAATTTTGACCATCTAACAAGTATACGTTGATCAAATGAATTTGCTTTGAAAATCCGAGTGTTTGGTTACTGCTCAGCTAAAGGATGGATAAATAAATTTGTTACCATAAAGTTTGACAGAAGACAGGTATTTTGCTGCATTCCATTTACTAATTCAGAGAATAGCCTTTTTAATGTTGAAAATAGTGAGGGCTCAACTATCAGGAAATTAACGGAATTAAAAATAGAATAGACATCTGAATGAACTCCATATAGCAGTTGTTGCATAAAGCATTTACCTTCATCCTCTTCACAGTATCAAGTGCAGGTTCATCCAGATACCGATCATCTCGATGAAGGGCCAAGGCATGGCCAATGAAGTCAATCGTGTTGTCGTCCAAACCATATTTTCTAAACCACACAAATAAAGTCAGAGTTAATTACTATTTACTAGTATAAGAGTAGGTCAAGTGATAGAAACAGCTATTTATCTAGTGGTTGCTTAAACTCCAAATTATCTTCAATCAGGTCATATATCTATGGTACAAAGAAATAAATAGCAATAATGTACAAAAGAGTAAAATCCAGCTGATTGGATTATTCTGACTCTTAGACATAATTGTAACTTTTGCAAGTGCCTACTTGATTACAGTTTTCTTGACCAGAAAAGTATGAAGAAAAGTGAAGGATAGTGAACATAGTAATGCATAATACCAAAAAATGACCTTAATTTTGAGCATGCACATGATATAAAAATTTGTTAATGAAAAACAGCAACTTCCTAGATGGAACTTAATTAATAACACTAACAAGACACTCACGAAATGAGTTCCTTTGTAGTCACTCTAGTAAGGTCTAGTCCTTCATGAGTTGTTGGAACATTCTCGTCATAGTCTTGGACATATATAACGAACTTCCGAGCTCGACGCTTCTCAAACAATCCCATTAATGGTGATCTCAGTACCTCCATATCAGTGGCAGGAACCTTGTGAATCTATTCCAATTAAAACAGAACAAAAAATGGATATAAGCATTACCATACGCTAATAATTGTGACAAATACAACCAAGTAATGGAAGCAAATAGCAAAGAAGATGAAAGTACCTTTCCTTTATTAAAGACATAGCTCCCATCAACGGCTTTGAAAGATAAATATTTTGTGACATCAGTATGTATAAGTGTACGTACCAAAGTACCATTAGCCATCATAAACTAGACATTCAATATAATTCATAAGTTAGTTTAGAGATCAACAAAACAAGACATATCACCAAGCAAATTTAAGCACTGAAATTACTTAATTGCCTGCCTCTATAGAGTTTAACTTAAAAAGGATAGTCTGGTGTACAGAGCTTCTGCCATGCAGGGTCCTAAAGAAGGGTCTATTATACGCAATTTTATTTTGCTTTGCAAAAAGCTGTTTTCAGGACTCGAACTCGTGATCTCTAGATCACAAGACAACAACTTTACTATTACACCAAGGCTTCCCTTCAGAGTTTAACCTACTGGAGTTAAATTAACTTGCAAAACTAGCATAGACTGTCATTTAGATAATATTCAAGATCTTCAATCATATTACAATTTTCCATCTTATATGGTCATGTAGCTTTACAGAGATACAAGCTGTTGAGATATTCATCTAAAGTGAAGAATGCAATAGCATACCACCTGCAGATAGAGATACTAAAACAAGACATGCTACATGCATACAGAGATTATGAAAAAGCTTAACACCCACTTTTTCCAAGTCTTCTATCTATACACTTTATATATCTTTGAGCCTTGGCATAGTAAAAACTAGTGAAACATAATGGAATTACCTGATAAACTGTTCCTATACAAACAGCCTACCTCCATTTAGATTCCAATATAATTTCAGCACTTGGACCATAGAAAAGGAGATCCTTGAATAATTTTTTATTTCACAGCTCATACAAGAATTTTACCTGAAAATTCTCGAATAATTCTTGGAATATTATTTTAGCGACTAGCTCCTGATAAGAAATTTACCTAAAAATTGTTTTCTCCATAGAGCAAGTTCCCCCAGCTTATGATTACCCTAGTTAAGTAGACATTTCACAAGATAATCTAGATTAGGCTAAGTCTGCATAGGCTTCACCTATACAGGAGGAGAGTTAGAGAAAAGGAATTTTGAAAGAGAAACAGAACAGAGAGAAGATAGAAGATTATCATTGCAAGAAATCAATTAGTTGAATGTCATAGCCTAGCTGTCACATAGATACTCCCATAGTTTGAAATTCTGATCCGTGTCGGATGAAACTGGCGGAATTTATCGTTCCGCCCGCTGCCCAGCACTGGTACAATGGTCACGGAACCGCCGCGGCTTCCCACGGCCTCCGCAGGGGACGCGGCAGCATCCCACGACCACCGCGAAGGCCGTGGGCGGGGCCGCGCAGTGTCCTATAACCTCCGCGGGGCCGTCCCACAGAGGCCAGTCGAGCAGGTTTTGAACTTAGGAATTAAAAAATTAATTGACTTAATAATCAACTCCTCAAACTATAATTCACACTATATCTTAATAATTTTTCATATTATAATTTAAATTATAACTAGATCAATTAAAATTTAATAAAATTATCTTATTAATTTAAAAATATTTCATAAATTATTTTAAATTTTATTTTATTAATTTATATATTATGAATAATAATTTTATTATTATTAACATTTATTTTATTATTTTAATTTTATTTAAATTAATTTTACTATTATAATTAATTTTTTATTTTTTTCCATAATTATTTTTTTTATTTTTAATTTTTAAATTTAAATTTTTATTTTTAATTTATGTATTTTATATTTAAAATTATTGAAATTTATCGATACGGCACAATACCATATTGAAACTGTATCATTCCGATCGCAGATCTAAATCTCGATACGGATTGAAATTTTAAACCTTAGTTGAAACGACATGAAATTAATTTGTTTTGGGGACTAAAACCCCAGCTCAAACTAGATTTTAAATCTTAACTTTATGTATCACTTGATTGAATTATAAGACGCGGTTGTTAATATACCATTTTCCATATTAAGTTTACAACTGTTATTTTCTTGTAGTCAAAGATTAAGTTCCTGTGATATGTCATAGGACTGGTTTCTTATTGTCAACAGTTTGTATTATTAGTTTGTCATTTGAACTACCAAGACAAGTTGATGTTGAAGTGGGAGTAAATGAAATATAAATTGGGGAAGTGAGAAAGAAGTTAGAAATTAGGGGACAACTACAATTTCTACTGATTCTACTATCTGGTGTATTATGTCCAACTTTTTTTTCTTGGGAACAATTTTTTGAACAAAAATCTAAGATTCAATTTCTTTTCGGTAACCAAGACTTCAGATAAGAAGCAATTAAATTGAAATGAACCATCTTTCTCAATCTGATTTGGGCCTTTTTTTTAGGTGATGAGAAATTACTGTAACATCTTGGGTAGCAGAATTTTTTCTGGCTGTACTACCTTTTTATTTCTGGTCAACAAAGCTAAGGGTAAGGCAAATCTTCACTAGTACCAAGAGCAACCTTGAACTCCAGACTTAAATGTCAATAGAGAGAGAGAGAACTCACCAGGCCATGTGGAGACCATGATATCAGTGAGGATGTCAGTAATGTGCTATCATGAGCATTAGTAACTATGCACTTTACTTGGAAATTGTCTCCATCCTCTAAACTTGATGGAGACTTGTGAATTATTAAAGAGATATAGCATACTTTAATTATTTACTAGCCCTCCAACTCCATGTATCTTTTAGCCGTATAATTTTCAAACTTGACTGGCTGATATTAGAAAGAAATTAAACTAAGAAAAAGGAGCATCTGTAAATTGCAGATTTAATTTGTCAGTTGTCATTCACTTCTAGTAGTTCTTCAAATATCCATAGCTGAATCTTGATGCCTTCTGGTCTCTGGTGATATAGGGCACCTATTGAGCACATCATTGTTATGACCCAAGTTACATGATGGAAACTTCATGTTGTTTTAGCTATGCACAGAATTTGCATATAGTTAATAGGAGAATAGTCAAGTGTCTTTCTAGAAAGGTTTTGGTGTGATGATAAGGTTGCTTCTTTTGCAACCTTGTGAACACAGCTTGTATTGTACAGAATACTATTCCCGTGACTTCAAGGATTATATGTTAGGAATTTTAAGATGGTTGACTACTTCACATTAGATTGTTGTGCTTTTTGAGGATAGACTTTTTACGATGCTGTCAGGCCATGTTTGGAATGGATGAATAAAGAGGCAAAGAAGAGAGAGAGAGGAGGTGGGGGGAGTGGCGTAAAAAGGGATTTATCTGTTGTCAGTGTCTGTTCTTGTTAGGGCGAAGGGAGTTTATCTGCTTTGTGGATGTCTTTTGTAAGGGAAAGGGTCTAGGGTCTATTTTTTTTCTCTCTCCAATTCCAATTTGTTTCAACGCGTTTAATTTGAGGATAATGAGTGAAAAGGGGGTGAATGTATGTGATGAATTATTACTTCCCCCTTATCCATATTAATTGTAAGAAAAGGTTATTTTAGTAAGAAAAGTTCCTTGCTGATTCCAAATTTCTCTTCGCTTTTCTCTCTTTCTCCTTCACCTGTTATCACTCCCTTTGCTTTTCTCTCTCTTCTTGCTAAAAACTCTTGGTCTTCTATCACTGAATGACCAAATTTCTGGTTTTAAATCTGTCAATAATAGAACTTTGACAGTAAAAGAGGCTACAAACTGAGTGAATTTTGTTGGATGCTTGTTTGCAGTGATATAGGTCCAGAATTATAGTTTTTCCTTGTGGTTATCAAAGGCTTTTTCTTCATTGTATTAAATAAAGGGCCTGGAGAAAATAGGGCTATATTTTGTTACATGAATTTCTTGCACATTTCCTTTTAAAAATGTTCACATCCATTTAAACAAGAATAAAATTTGGACAATTATGCCTTTCAATGCCCAAAGTATTTCATTTTTACCTTGCTCTGTGAGGTTGATAGTTAGCTTGCAGAAAACAGTCCTTTTAACTCTTTCTTTGACATTGTGCTACTTGATCTTGAACTTCTTCTCTAGGATTGTTTATGCTTTGAGCTGCTAAATATCTGTCTTGGTAAGATTTGAGTTGCTTTACATTGTTAATGTCTCCGCAGGTGCGCATGGCCGTGTTTAGTCAACACCATGTAGATGGCCTTGACTTATCTTCAAATCCACTACTTTACATGATGAGATGCTATCCGGTAAGATGGTTAGTTTATTTTACACAACTTGGTGCTTCATTTCTAAGATATCCACACACTCTGTCAATATCTTGTTTGCTTGACATATAAAAGGAAAGAAGATGGGAAGGGGAGGTAAAAATATCTGTCTTGTCCCTCTCTTCCATCCTCTTATCTTTATCCACTTAAAGAAGCTAGTTAAAGATTCATCTTGAAAATATACAGAATAGTTTTTCTAGAGTTTTTTTCTTCTTTTATCTAATGGATACAAATTGTTTTGTTTCATCTACCCTTACAACCAAACCTTATGAACCTCATGGATGTTTTAATTGTTGGAACCTTCTCTAAAAGGAAACTTGTTTTGTGAAACTAAATCGAATAACTATCATAAGAATTTCAAACATATTCAAGTTCCCATTTTTTTTCTATTTTTATGGAAACTGAATTAGTGCTTAATAATTAAGAAGTTATATTCTCTCTCCCATAGTTTTAGGTGTCGAGCTATGCTAGTTGGCATGAGTAGAATTTATTGTTTCGCCCACTGATCGACATGTGAGATGACTTTCGACACGGAGGAATAGTGAAAACAAAGGGAGAGAAAGGAGGAGAGAGTATAACAATAGCAGCGGCGAAAAATAAAAGAAGCGGAAGAGAAGAAGAGAGTGAAGGGAGAAATAGAGAGAAGAAGAAATATCAGAGAGGAGTGGATGTAGCGATCGGCGGACGACATACATCTCTGGTTAACAGTGGAGAATAGCAGATGTTGTGCTCGTGCGAGAGTGGGGAAGAATTGGGAAAAAAAGGAAAGCAATCTGGACTCACATTGGATAGGAAAGAAATTGGAAAAAAAAATAATGAGGGAAAAAAGGAAAATGGGAAAAAATAAATTAGGGGGAAATAGGAATGAGAGAGAAAGAATTAAATAACTAATTAAATATCATTAATTTTAATTCAAATTGCACAATTTTTTAATTCTTTAAAAATATATTAATAATCTAATGAAATTCTAATTAAATATAGGTGAATAATTTAGAGCCTCGACACAATAGTAAAGTTGTTGCTGTGTGACCTTAAGGCCATAGGTTCTAGCCGTAAAAACATTCTCTTTCAAATGCAAGGTAAGACTATGTACAATAAATTCAATGTAATTTGACTCTTCTTTGGGATCTTGCATTGGCGGGAGCTTCATGCACTTATTTTTTTTTAATTTAATTATTTTGAAATTAATCAAAACAAATTCAAATTAAGGTTAATTTAAACTCATTTGATTCAATTAACTCCATCCAATGGTAAACAAACTTGCGCTTGACTACTAGAATTTATAATATTAGTTCAATTAGTATTTACAAAATTTTAAATAAATAATATAAAATGTAAAAAAGTTTAAATTTGATAAAAATTAGTATCTAATCTCAATAGAGATTTTTTTTCACATTCTAACTTATATTTTTTTAAATTTATTTCATTTAAAATATTATTAAAATTATTTGATAATGGTTATAATAGATGTGCAGTATATGGATCATTTAAAAGAAAATTATCTACAATTTGAAATTTAAATTTAATCTATTAAACCTCACTGTGACCTATCCCAAGCTCGAATGAGAAAGGGGGAGGATTACGTTAGATTGCTAACCAACATTGAAGTTTGACAAATTTTAATGAATGGATTCATCAAGATATTGTGCTAATGCTAGGTTATTCCCAACAAGAAACACATTGCATCATCAAATGATACAAGTCTTGGATAAGAATCTACAATGCACTAGAACGTCCTTATTGACGATTCTTTACTCTGACAGCATCTAGGGTTCCTCGAACAATGTGATATCTCACACCGAGTAAATCCTTAACACTTCCTCCTTTTACTAATACTT
>JBAMHZ010293317.1:0-13190 GCA_037177395.1 Alpinia galanga | reverse complement strand
GTGAGACTAGGATGTACTTACTAAGCAATTTTGCTTATAGTTTGCATTCCTTATACTGCAGATAAAGGTAAAGGAAGACTTGAATAAAGGGAGCAACGGACGAAGGGTGTGATGTGTGTGGTGGCGGAACAACAGATTAAGATCTTTGATTTATTTATGTTATTACATAGAGTTTGTTTAGAAACCTAGTTTTATTCTATTTACGCTTCCGTTGTAATGCACCAAGTTAGTTTTTCAAATTATGCTATTTGATATTGGAACTGAATGTTTATTCCTTATAAGTATTCCTTATAGTATGTTATGTTAGTAAGTATGTATGTAATACCCCTCTCCTCTAACTAGTAAGTAGGGGCTAAGGGGGGTGTTACACCTATTGCCACTGATTCTTCTACTCGATGCCATCTTTTAAATTTATGGTTCATTTTTTTTTATTAGCTTAAAGTTATGGTTCTTGATTCTTGAGCATGTAACCATATGGCTATATTTTTTCTAGACAATATTCAATGAAGGAAAGCTTTGGTATAATAGTAAAGTTGTTGCCTTGTAATTTAAAGGTCATAGATTTAAGTTCTAAAAATAATCTCTTATAAAAAAAAATAAAACCGTGTATAATAAATTTTTATTTAAAACTTTACATGACGAAAGTTTCGTCCATCGTATTGCCCTTCTAACTAAGCATATCCAATGTCCTTTATGTTTCATGATTTTTTATGAATTTAATCTCCGTGTGACAGAAAAAAAAATGGTATCCTACGGCTCAATTGATTGTCGAAGGATTAGTCAACTAAAATCAATAAAATATTTAAATAGAATTAAAATCTATCAATGATGCTAATCGGTTAATGAAGTATTAATAGGATTAAGAATCATTTAAATAGTTAATTAATGATATTGTTTTTTTTTTCAAAAAAAAAAATCTCATCAATTAATTTATTTCTCTTTAATATTATAATTATTAACTTTACTTTTCTGATAATAATTATAGTATAGAAATCACTATAGTTTAATTATTTGTAATTAATTAAATCATATATATATAATACCACTTTAAATTGTTTAGATGATAATTAAGTAAATTTGAATTATTAAATTTTAGAATTTTGGATTTACAAAACTAATTATGTATATTGAATCTAGTCATGGAACCATTAAGAAGAAATTTAAAAGGACCGCTTTTAATTTCACTATCCTGCGTTCCATAAAACACTTTACTTTTAAAAAAATATAAAAAATGTACTCATATTCCAAAAATATCCCAGAACGACTCTAATATAGAGTAACTTTAGTTTAAATCCAATTTTAATTAATATTTAAGTAGTTTTGATTAACATTAAAAAAGTTTTAACTATTAATAATTTCATAGATATTAAAACAACTTTAATTAAAACTATTATAACAATGCTGAAACATTGGTATTTTTAAAATATAAGATATTCTTTTAATAATAAAACACTCTTTCCATAATAATGAAAATAAAAAAAATGCACTTTTGTTTTTATTTAAATTTTTTTTTGCCGATAGTGTTTGGTGTTAGTATTACACATCACCTCCAGCCAATAAAAAGTTTGGTGCAAAATTATTGGAAGCTATTCAAACACACATTGTCTGTTTCCATCGTCTCTAACAACCAAAAAAAAAAAGTCCTTTTAGGCACTACGTAAAATGCCATGAAGGTAGCCCCCAGCCATCACTAGAGACACAAGAGACACAACGCCTGCAGGAAACAACTTACCTGATTGCTTGAAACGATAACCCATCACAGACAGGAGAGCCACAGAGGTGCCTGGACATTGCAAATAGAGATAGCTCAATATCAAAGCAGGAAAGAAAAAAACTGCTACTACCAATCCGACGGCCATGATTTGAATTTTCGCGATCGAAGTTCACAACCGACCTAGTCCGAGTGATGATGCATACACTGGTCTTTCAGGGAGCTGAGTGTACACATGATACAGCACCAAAGCTGATGACCCTCCAGCAACTAATGACTTCTGGCTTCCTCCTTTTACATACCCCATTACTCCACCAACTATCATTGAGTTTATGCAACAAAAGCAAGTACCATCAGTAAGCAAAAATGCAACAAAATCAAGATACAGTTACTGAGCACAAGGCAAGTCAACTATAACTAAATAATGCCCAAGTCCAACCAGTAGCTTTGATCGTCATCATCACGTCGTGTTCGTAACTAACTATAACTATACGAGGTCTACTACATGGATTCGTAGCTCTCCATTGAATTCTGCAAGGTTAATGAAGCCCAGGTACCCAGGAACTTTCATACGTTTTTGTTTTGTATCTTTAATAAGAGAGAAACTTGAACACCCAATTCAACAAATAGATGGCTCCTGTCTGGAAGTGGTGATTTGGGAATCTCAACTTTGGAAGCATATATACGTTTACAACCTGAATTTGACCAAACTATATTCCACGCATTCATCTGTCGTATTAAAATTAAGTCAACATGAGAGGATAGACTCTTGTTAGAATTTCAAAATCACCAAGTATCAGCAAATAAGAATAAAGACAGATAGCACCACTAGTGATATTTAGCACAAATAAAAATACTGGTAAAATTGCAAAAATAAAATAAAATCTGGGTGGTGTGAGTAGGAGTCCCCCTAATATGTAGAAATTGTTGTCTCTTTGCCGGCTCCCAAGATACAATCCATTCAATGCACCATCGCTAGCATATGGTAAAATGGGATCTTTTACCTAAAGGGTCTTGATCAAGTTTGGGATAAATCTATTATCATTATGCAAGATAATTATCAAATGAAAACTTTCTTGATTAAATAATTCTCCTAACTAAAATGATCCATCTAAAACCTTGATGAAGTGTAAAACATTTAGGAATCAAATTTCTAGTTCGTATTATTCTCTCCCAACAAGGCAAAATTACATCTTCCTCTAGTTGTTATTTCTAAGCGCAAGGAACAATCACTTCACCAACTTTATCTAGCACGGTTTTTTCATTTTCTTGCTTGTCCCTAGCAATGAGTTGGCATCTTCTTTTTTGAGTCTTTTCTAATTATTAAGAAAATGATGCAAATAATAAGAGGTGAAAAAAGTGCCCACTTCTTCACAATAGTCAAGACTATTATTTTTAGAAACAAGTAAACTAAATGCTTGTTTCCTACAAGGGATGAAAACATGAATAGAAATAAGGTGAATTTAGCCAAAATAGATGAAGGAAAACCATAGAGAAAATTTTCTCCAATTTTCTCTAATTTTGCTTCTGTCATATTTGGATGAACAAGTCACTGATCACATGCAATGGAGTTTAAATCTGACCTTAAAAATTCATAATTATTTTAAGATCTATTTTAAGCTTTCTGGATTAAGGGGGATTAAGAGTTAGTGTAGTTTCTTAGGCCACACTTTTAATATATAAAACATATTCCTCATATATATATATAACAAAAAAGCAGTAGAAAGGAAATGCAAGAGGCTAATGGTTTTCCCTATCCTCATCTACTCATTTATCTGTTGTGTCGGGTGAGAATTTGAGGAGTTAATAGCAACACAGAAGTTGTTATTTGATTCCTCAAGTTGTGCTACAATTAGATGATAATTAAAATCCTTTCAAATAATTTAAACTCATGGCACTGAGAGGAGAGGAATTGTACATATGTTGTGTAACTCTCCTCCATCAAATTGCTTGTTGCTACAATCAACTGAAAATTAAATGACATTTAATTGATAATAACCATGGTTTTAAGAGGAGATGAGTGTTATATATACTATTTTACTCTCCACTGTCAAATTACCTTATCCCATTCTTAAAGGCTACAATTACAACATAGAATCACAGGCAACAGAAAAAAAGGATACTGGTAAGTTTATTTCTTCAATCCAACAAGAAACTGCAAAAAACAATTGAAGTGCAACTGACAACTTTTTATTCAGCAAGTACTAGCTATTAGTCTTAGGAGAGACTTTCAAGAAAAACAATGTCATGGTTGCTACAAAGTTAGTAAAGTTTGAAATTAATACTCAAAACAAAACAAGATTTTATACCTTGTGAAACATTAAAGGGCAGTACATGAAGTTTCCACTAATATGGGGTCCCAGAGAAGGATCTATTCTACGAGGCCTTATCCTGCTTTACAAGAAGTTGTTTTCATGACTTGAACCCGTGATCTCTAGGTCACACGATAACAACTTTACCGTTGTGCCAAGACTCCCCTTCATGCCTTGTAAAACATTAAGTTTGAAATTCTTGGAGTGCCATCGATGTGTTCTATTGCATTGTTGTTATACAAACTTTTGTTGGTGCAAGATACTTCCAGATGACCGAGTTTGACCAAATGATTTAATGTGTTCGGTAGAGAGCTCAAATCAGATTTAACTTGTGTGTTGTTAACATGTGCATCAAGTATGCAGATACTTGGCAAAGTGCATATAGAAGCTTAGAGAGCTTGGTCACTCAACATAGTCGAGTTGTTTTGGTTTTATTGGATGACTTGATGTGGTCGAGTGGGTTTGATTGTGCTTGATAGCTTAGAGGTTCATAATGAGGTAAACTTGAAGGCAAGACAAAGGATCACGTGGAGCAAGTTTGATGCATTCAAGGGATCAAAGTTCTAGCAAGGTGAACTCTAGGTTGAGTGATTGCTAGTTTGATAGCTCTGAGACTTGCAATGAGGTAAGTAATGAGAAAACCTGCCGGGTAAGCAAAAGAAGGGGCACACATTAGGGCAAGCTTAGAGACTAGCACATCTAAGATATTGAAGGTCTGATGCGTGTGAACTCTAGGGTAGCCTAATAGGAGATGAACTCAGTAGGCGAACAATAAAAGATGGTATGTTGGACCAAGCTCAAAAAGCTTAGTATATCTAAAGGACTAATGACCTAACACGAAGTGAACTCACGGGCAACAAAGAACATTGACAAGGTTGGAGACCCGGAGGCATTGATAAATGAAATGTAATTTTGGGTTCTGTCTTTAGGCAGCAACATTATGGGATTATGTGTTTAGCAAGGTAGGGGTAAGTTGGTGGCTCGAGTGAAGCTTTTAACTGAGGAACATCAAGTATCGGATCATAGTCGGGGATTGAGCTTAATCCTAATCCTTTGCCTAGGCTTAGATAACTAGAGAGTTTGGATGACTATGACTTAGAAGTCGATTGAACACAAGGTTTCAGAGAAGAGAATGTCTATGTTAGAGCTAGTTACAGTCAATTGGAATGAGATCCAGTTGACTGGAGACATGAGCAATAGATTATGTAGTTAGTCATTGACTATGCAACAACTACTTTTGTTCGATGACTGGAAGTTGGTTTAGTTGATTGGAGGGAGGCAAAATAGAGCCATTCGAGCAACATTTGTAAAAGCTCTTGGAGTGCTTTGAATTGGAAGAGGTTGCTCAAATATATTATTGAACTCCTTTGATATTGTGCTAATTTGGACAAGATTGAAGACATCAACTCAAGCTCTCGGTAATCATTCTTCACCTATCTTGTATTTATTGTTTTAAGAGGAGAGATTGTATTGTACATATCCTTGATGGATTATAGAGGTTTACCCTATTACCTCTTGTGAAAGGGTGGTTTAGTGGAACCATTTGGTAGTGACACATTAAATGCATCATAAGTTGTGAAGTAGGAGTGAAGTTTCAAACCACAAACTGGATGTGTTAGCATTATTGTTCTTATTATATTCTTATATTTTTGTTGTGTATATGTTTGACACGAACAATAATACACACAAGCATCTTACATACTAATGATTCAAATTGTCTTGTGTTGCAAGATAATTTTATTTTTTAGGTTTCATCTGTTCAACCCTTCCCTCTAGCCAGGTTCATGCCATATCACTTTAACATAACTTGCAAGCAGGCTAAAATTTTGCTTACCATACTTCTTGTTTATGCTGTTGTATCTTCCATTAGTGAAAAGTATAAAGACTGTATGATGGTAATAAACCTCACCACTATGCACCATCCATCACTGGATGTCAAACTTAAATATCCATACTTCCACTAATAACAAAGAACAACTTGTTAATCAAAGCTAGCATGCTATGAGCCTTTCCACCAACTATTTTATATATTTCCAAATAATGAAATAATAATAATCAGTTGAAATTTTCTAATGTATATTATATTATACAATTTTATACAAATAATATTACATATATAATGTATAATTTTGCCTACTCTAAGGTCTGATAAAAGTGAATATGCGCAGAAGGTTCCAACTTGTTCAAGGACAATATACAAAATTAAGCTACCAAACAAAGAATATACAAATAATCTTCAACACAAATAATTTTTCTTCAGGGAATTTTACAGTGCTTCATGACAAATACACTATATTTCTAAGAGAAAAAAAAAATTTAATGGCAGAGATTCCACCTAGATAAGACTCGGTTGTTGTCGTGTTGTTGGCAGAATCAGAGATTCCAAATGAACAAAAAGCATATAACAAATCAGCTGGCACGACCAAATCGACAAGGAAAAATACGCCGACATCGCCAAAAATCATAAATTTCATCCCAAATAGACACGATCATCTAGTTAACTGAGTAATAACTTCAGATGATCACCAAGGGAGTGCATCAACGGAAGATAGAGGTGAATCGAGTGCATAGAATTACCTCCAAGCAGAGAAGCATAACCGAGGGTTAGCTGCTGGGATGTGGATGGACTCATATTCCTCCTATCCTCGTAAATCAAAATGAGAGGAAGACCGCCGCTGAGCGATTGGACAAAGACCAGAGCAGCAATTGGGAGAATCGGCAGCAGATCGATCAGCGTACTCAGGGACAGGGGTGGGAGTTTTACAGCCGGCAGCGGAGAATTTCCCAAAAAAGAAAAAATATTTTCCTTTTAATTTTAAAATTAATATGACATTTGATGTTTTCTAAATTTGACTTCAGGTTTTATCCTTGAGCCGTATAAAGTCTTAGTCCATATGACAGCACACGCAGAATCAACCGTCCGATCACACGGTCTCCGACTCTCGAAGCGACCGGCCGGTCTCCTACGCGGAAGCTCGCCGCCTTCCCTTCCGCCGACAGTTCGTCGCACGCCGTCCCGCGGCGATCTGCTCCGCTAGGGTTTGCACCAATT
Source organism: Alpinia galanga (assembly GCA_037177395.1). NCBI lineage: Eukaryota > Viridiplantae > Streptophyta > Magnoliopsida > Zingiberales > Zingiberaceae > Alpinia > Alpinia galanga. The sequence goes on along the minus strand of JBAMHZ010293317.1, from coordinate 6,115 downwards.
CGAACAGTCCGGGTTCCGAATCCTGCATTCTTGGTGGTCCAGGTGGTGGTTATCTGGGATCATGAGAGCTCGACTGGTGGTTTTCCCGGTCAAGGGGAGGAATTGGTGCTTCGGACTCTCCACCGAGGCCGCCTCTGACGCGGACGCTTTGTCGCAGCCAGTGCCTACACTGAGGGGTCTCTGGAAGAGGATCTCGTCCGATGGCGGTCGCTCCGCCAAGGAGAGAGCAGAGGTCGTCGTCGATTTTATCGCCGATAAAGTTCAGTTTTTGCTCCACACTACCTATTTGGCTCCAAGTTTCTTTCTTTGGTAAGCACTATTTTTTAACCATTATTTTTTTGTTTCGTTTCAGATGAATCACGCATGGATTGGTCTTGAAAAGGCTCCAGCTGGAACCCTAAAGAGCAGATTACACAGGTACCCTTTCTCGATTCCAGAAAATGCTTGTTCTCTGTTGCATACCATATATTTTCTCTTTTCCTTTTTTAGATTGTGTGCGGAGTATGGAGCGGTGTTATTTGTTTCAGTTTAGGGTTGCGGCTGTTATCGGGGGTAAAGCCTTCAGAGATGTTTTTGAAGTCTGTTTCTAAAGACATTAAACAAGTGGAAATAACATACCCGGCGAAGTAAGCTCTCAAACGCCTATGTATTATTGCTCCATCTGATAATTGTATAACGTTGATGCATATCCTATTTTCTGCCAATAAGATCAACATGACATTGCTACACAAGTTTCATATCATTTCTGCATCTTTAGCAAAATGATCTTGATCGTAGTTCCTAGATGCATTAAACTTAATTGTGAACAGAGCAGTTGAAATTACAATGTGTTATAGGGCCTTCCCTGAATTCCATTTCCCTCAAGGTTTAAGGTTTTTTTCAGTCACTTCCATTGCATATGTGGATGTGAGGAGAAGCATCTCATATACTAATTTGTTAGGACCTGCTTAAGGACCACTATAGTTGTGCTGAGTTTCTGCTATTCTCTTTACATTTGAAGCTTACATCATTTTTATTAATTAGAACTTCCTATCATTTATTCAATTTTCTTTAGAGCAAATGACACTTTCTTAGTCTCTGTTTGCTTTAGCAATTCCTTCTTACATCTTCTTTTCTAGCAATAATACCTTTTTACTAATAAAAGCCCAGAGATAGCAAAGCAAAGTGGACTTTATGTTATTTGCCTCTTATTATTTATTTTATATCACAATATGTTAATCGACTCAAGTTTAATAGAGTAGTTACATGAAGAAAAAAAAAGTTTTTTTCTCCATAAATTTTTTTTTGTTATTAATATTTTGATACTTGGGTTCTTCATTTACCTCTCTATATTTGATGACATTTTGGATGGACACTCACATGTAACTAGTATAGTCATCTACAATTATAAAACAATATTTATTTCCATTGTATGAGGTAGTATTATGACTATCAAACAAGTCCATGTGAATAAGTTCAAGCGATAAAGATGTATTAGCTATATTTATACATTTCTGAGTGGCCTTGGTTTGGTTTACGTTTCTTTTTGGCATTCATCATACGGTTGTCCTTGTTGTACCAAATCTTAGGAAAGCCCTCCACCATCTCCTCCTTGGCCACTTTTGCAATTTGTTTCAGGTTGGTGTGAGCCAACATCCTATGCCACAATCGACTTTCTTATTCTTGTGACATGAGACAGTAGAAACATTAGTAATGCAAGAAAGATTGATATTATAGATGGTGTCCTTCCTATGTCTTACTAACATGATGGTGTCTAGCTCATTGTGTTTTACTAAGCATTTTGCCAAGTGAAACTCAACTTTGTATCCCAACGTCATGTAACTGACTCACTTAATAAATTAAACTTCATTCTCTCTGTTAATAAAACTCTTTTAATGACAAAATTTGAAGAAAACTTGATTTACTTATGCTGTTAGCTTAAGCTCCCTGCTATAATCAAAGGGCACATTTCCCTTGTCCTTGAGCTTGATGGATATGAATTTCCTTGCATCCCCAGTCATATGTCTCGAGCACTTGTTATCCATGAACCAATCATTCGAGTGCTCCTCCTTGACTTGTGCCTATTTAAATACAAAAAAAAATAAATATTTTGGTACCCAAACTTTTGGGTCCAATAACATTAATTAAACAAAGTTTAGGTACCCAACCTTCAACAATTTTAGTGCTAGAAATGCCTCTAGTGGTGGTTTTAGGCATGAACGACATGTTTCTACAAATTAAGTATTCATAAGCCACTTCCTTTTGTTGTGTCTTGTAGCCAAGGCCGACGTTGCTATGGATGACTCATTGATTCCCAAGTATGATACCAAGATACTTGGAGTTTGATGTGAACTGCCACAGACTTTTTATTTGCAATTTCCAAGAAGAATTCTCTTTCTCAAGTTTTTCAACTTGTGATGAACTCCCTCTTGATCCTTGCAAATAGTGGATGAGGGGGTCTTCTCCTTAAGGACCTTAAGTTCTTTTCCTTTTAGAGTGACTTGACATTTTCCTTTGACATAGCCAAAGAATTAGTCAATCATGCTATAGTCTTATATAATTTATCTAGTTTGGGAGATAGTACCTCATTGTTGCTTGATGATGACTCCTTGCATAATGAAGCTTCCTCCCTGCCACATGAAACTTTTTCCTTGCTTGTGGCTGAATCCTCCACTCCATCGTCAATGGCCATGAAGGTCATATTCCATGTCACCTAACAAAGCTCCTCATTCATTGACTCTAAGGATGATGAGTCATCCCAAGTGGCCTTGAGGGCCTTTTTTGTTTGTTTTTTTCTCTTGTTTTAAAGCTCTAGGTAGTCCGCCTTGTAATGACCTTTTCTATTGCACTTAAAGCAAGTAACACTAGATTTTGTCTTTGTTTTACTTTCCACTCAACTTGATGGTTGTGGCTTTACTCAGGAACTGGTTTTTCTTTAACATCAGAATCAGATCCACCATCTGACTTCTTCCCTTTCTCTTCTGAAGAGATCTTTCTGTGCTTCCAAACCAGCTCTTTTTTTATTTTAGCCAGTTAAATATGAGAGGGATCCATTCTATGGACCGTTGATCATCCAAGAAAGCGGTTGCCTGGTATCTTGAAAGACCAGGGGCCAGAGTGGAAAGGTCTGAGAGAGTGCTTTGAAGCCCTTCCCAAAATAAAGAGCAAATGGCCTCAGACCTTCTTTATAAGGTTCACCATCTTACTAGTAGAGATATCCCCTCGCTCACGGTCTTGATCTCCAAATTGGATGTGTTCTCCTTTTCTTTCTTCTTTGGCCTCTTTTTTGCAAGACTTTTTTCCTTTTGACTCATATTAGCTTGTTTATGCTATTTGAGCTCACAAAAGAATTAATCTAATTTAACGAAAGAAAGGTTCCTCGATAGCTTGTAAGCATCTATCATGGATGCGTATGATTGATGAAGTCTTGGTTCTCCACATGTTCTCCTATGACATAGAGTGCATTGAGCATTGGAGCCCACGTGTGGGATTACAAGGATGTCATAACTTAAACTTAGCCCAAACATCAAAATCTACGCTTAGGGGCATTATTACACCAACACATGGAAATTTTCTTCACCACTCTTTTTCCCCTTCGTGATTTCCTATATCACTTCTCACCATCTGTACTGAGGGAAAACTATGCTCATAGCTACAAGCTGATTTTTAAGGTTGCCATTCTTTCTTGTAGGCTAGTGCAGCAAAGAAATTACTAAACATCCAGTGAATTTGTGAAACTGTTAGAGATAAATTACCTTCCAGGTTTATCAAGTGTATCTTTTTTGACTGCTCTTGCATGCAGCAAGGCCATTGCTACTCACTATGTCTTTATCTTGGTATTGAGTCCGTTGTTTTCTCTCTCAACTTATAATTGATTTTGTCTATTGTAGCGATGCTACACATTTCCATTTTATTGCCTATGTCCATATCCTCCTCTATTGAGAGATAAATCATCGACCACTGTGGACTTATACTAGAAGGCTAAAAGAAGTTCAGCATGTCACAGTCCCTTTTTGAGACTGCTGTGCTTACATCATCTATAGATCTCCCAGTTGCTCTCTAGAAAGGTCCACATGAAGAGGAGAAAAAAGCTCTTGAGGGGTAGCTGAGCTCCCTCTGGATCAACTTAGATCTTTGCACTCACTTTTCCCTACCTATGAACCATCCCTCTAGTCATCTCACCCTATCAACCAGTGCAGATCAAAGTCTTCAGCCTACAATCTTAAGCACTTGACCCACCTTTCCCTTAAATCACCAAAACCATCTCCTCTTGTTCACCTTGTCAATTTTACCTCATCTGAATTTCAAGTCCTCAGGCGAATTAAACCTTCTTCTAACTTAGCTTAGCCAAATCTCTTTAAGCTTACCTATTTTAGCCAAGTTACCAACCAAAGTTCAAGATAGACTCTTAAAAGCTAACAAATTTTAATATTCTGTTTTAATTTTTTACCAGACATTATTTTAGTCCAATGGGTTGATGTAACTCCTGCCAATCTATCCTCTTGTCTACTTGTGTTTGCTGTGGTTCATTGATTAAAGAGAGAGCTCGGCAATCTCAGTTACCTAGTGTTTGTGAAATGAGAACAGGACGATTTTATCTTTTTTCTTTGTGTGTTGTCATGTGCTCTACATAGACCAGTTAGTACCTCTAAACTATATTAATTACTTGATCACTTTATCCACTACATGCTACAGAACTATGACATCCAGTACTTCCATTACAAACAAGTTGCATTCCTTGATGTCCATCTTGGGGACAAGCTAGTTTGCTGAGGCAACAGCAAAATTGGCTTGACAGGATAGCTGCAATGTCTTTTTAAGTATGCTTTTTTTTTTTAAAATTTTTTTTGAAGAACATAGTGATGCAGTACAAAAGTTGGTCAGAAACTATGTTGAACTGAGCTGATGCTGCAATTGTTGTTTATGATTGAAAACGACCAGAAATAGTGACAACTCTTATGGAGTAGATTCTCCTTAATGGGAGGGAATAATGCAAGTGTGGAATTTTAAGTTTCAGAAATTTTATATCTGTAAGAATTTTTTTTATAGGTTCTCTTTAGGAGAATAAATCTGTAAAGGAATCTCCAAGTTAGGAATTGTCTTTGTTAGAATTGTAGTTTAAGTTATGGTAGAAGTTTAATTTAGTTTGGTTTATTTTCCTCATTTCTAATTTTGTTATTTCCTAGTTTGAATGGGTCTTTTTATGTTTGAAATTATTATTATTATTTAATATTTTTAGTTTATTTTCAATTTTGTTTGGGTTTGTCTTTAAAAGAAACTCTAATCCTTCCATGTTAGAACAATTTGTGCACGATAAATTTCCTTTTTCTGAGTTCTCATTCTTTTGTGTGTGAGATGCTTTACTTCTTCTCTAAGATTATTATCCTTTGTGTTGCCTCAAGTTGTTTCAGGTTTGTGTGAGTTTTGATATGTTTTCATGCTGAATTGATTTGGTATTAGAGCTCATGTGAGTTTGGATCCACTTTTGTACGATACTGATTTGGTACCAGGGCCCACTTCTGCACATCCATCCACCACCACCACAACCATCACGACCAGGCATTTAGCATCACCTTCATTGTGTTCATCTCACTTCACTTGCAGCCCACCATCTTTAAGTGGACTCATTGCTATAACACACATTCTCCATGTGCTTGCTCCCACATGCCATTTCATTGAGCTCACAGTTTTTAGTGACATATTACATACAGGAAGATTGGTTTGGAGAAATTATAGTTTAAGTTGCTTCATGTTAAAAAACTGCTAGCAGGGTGGAATGCCTTCATGTCAATTCATGTATCAATATTCAAATGCAAAAATTGTAACAAAGCCGTGCACAAGAGCTGCCCTTTTTAATCTGGTAAAGTGAAAATGGGCTGAACCATGTACTTTGACATTGGCTGGTTGTGGGCTGAACATAGACTATATACATGTTATTGATAAGAATGCATAATGTGACAACAATACATGACTGATCAGAGGTCTTAGCCCCTTGATCCTGCCATAGCTTGCAAGAGGAGGCAGAGTTACCTACAACAGAAGGATTTTGTACATTGTCTTCTGCAGTACTTTTGTACAATTGTAAAAGTTTACACATGTGCCCTATCCTTAATTTGAAATTCATTGGAGATAGACT
>JBAMHZ010292563.1:0-13201 GCA_037177395.1 Alpinia galanga | reverse complement strand
ATTTAGAAATTTAGTAGATCATATAATTTTTTTTTATGATGGGTTAAAGTTATATATCATTGTATAAATAAGATAATGATTTTCAAGATATAAAGATGTGATATGCATGAGGATTTTTTTTTTTTTTGAGACAAAAAGTGATTTTTTTTTATAGCCCTCAAATATTTAATCTATAATTCTTAGAGCTATGGATTCAAATATACTTAATAATTTAACATAAAAAATAATACATATTATCGTATCACAAATTAATTGATTTATCTGAATACAAAGCTTACTATTTTTTTTAAAATTATTATTAGAAAAGAAGTGATTCCAACTTAAATGGCCATTGCTCAACAATTAAGTTATCAGATCACTATCAAAATATCACTGTGGAATCTACCTGTTTGCACCCTCAAGAAGTCTTATCAAATTATGAATTCATAATGCACACCAATCGGATTTGGTAGACACTGGTTAGTCATTGAACACTCGATGTCTCAAATAAATAGGGTAATAATGAATTCCATAATTACTCTCACTAAATCTAAAACTAATTGGGGAGCATGTTCTTCATTCATCTCCTTTTTTATTATTATTATTTTCACTGATAATTCCTTCCTCACTATCTTGTTCATTCTCAATAAGATATTTTCTTCATGCGTCGGTAAAAAAACACATATTTTTTAGAAAGAGAGAGATTATTTTGTCAATCGACATATTTATAACTTGTACAAATTTTTTTATTTTTCAACTGATTCGAGTCCTCTATCAGCACTGTGGACTGTGGGATGTACCTCCCTATTTTACACCAAACCAAGAGGTTGGAATCTTAAGGCCTCATTTACTTGGGAGGCAGTACCTCCCTATTTGCACCAAACCAACCATTTCTCTCTTCTTTTTGTTGAGTTCATGCTAACAAAGTAATAATTAAAGATTTACCCTTCAATATAATGCTACAAGTTAGTGTATGAATTCGAGTCGATATGTTTATCACTAAAATTTACTTCATGGACCATCAATTCTCCATCCTTCACCCCTTCAATCTCTTGAAATGCTTGCACCTAGCCCCCAGGGCTTGTTCAGACGACTAGCACAGCTGTGTTAAAGTCTGAAAGGACAAGGAATCAATTCCTGAGTTTCACCGTCAGGCTACCGATGACTTCACATTTCTGTACTAATCACCTTGAATTTCTAATTTATCCCTTACACACATAGGGACAACGATGAAAAGCCACTAATATGACAATTCCATATTTTTAAAATACTTGTACCCTTTTCCTCATCCTTTCCTTTCCCTTCATGGTAAATGAGACCTAAATCAAAAGTGCCCCTATAAAATTTGAATTCGCATCCTGGACCATCACTCAACACGCTTCTCGATTCTTCTGCCCGAATCGCTGGACTTCGGTCGCCGTCTCTCGCGTCTTCTGCCCGTGCTATGGGTTCGCCTCGGCGGAGAGCGGCGCTTTCCCTCGCGCCCAAGGAAGTCACCGTCAAGCGCGCCCTCCTCGCCGGCGGCCGCAAGAACGCCTCCCACACCCTCTTCTTCTTCCTCTTCTCCGCCTTCTTCTTCCTCATCTTCTTCTACAACGACGAAATCAAGTCCCTGGCCGACTACTCCATCGCTACCGCCGCCAGATCAAAGTACCAGAAGGACCTCGCCGGCGAATCGAGAAATACGCCGCCGGCGGGCATTTCTTCGGCGGTCGTCGACCCTGTGCCGGAGCGGACTCAGATTCCGCTGAGTGGTTTGCGACCGCAGGAGAAGGTGGAGGCGAACGGGCGGCCGGTGGCGGCGGCACAAGACGAGTGCGAGCTCGCCGTGGGGCGATGGGTGTTCGACGACGTCTCGTACCCGCTCTACAAGGAGCACGAGTGCCAGTTCTTGACCGAGCAGGTGACCTGCATCCGGAACGGCCGCCGCGACGACAGCTACCAGAAATGGCGGTGGCAGCCCCGGGACTGTGACATGCCCAGGTATCAATCGACCTCTTCTTCGCCCTAAAATTGCTCCTCCTTTCGAGGGATCCCGACTATATATATATAATTAAAAAAACACAGATTTGACGCGGCGGCGCTGCTGGAGAGGTTGCGGGGGAAGCGCCTCATGTTCGTCGGAGACTCCCTCAACAGGAACCAGTGGGAATCCATGGTGTGCCTCGTCCAATCCGCCATTCCGCAGGGCAAGAAGACTCTCGTCAAGAAAGGCTCGCTCAACGTCTTCCGAGCAGAGGTGAAGAAACTCCAGTTTTGCTATTTTGATCTGACATCGAGAGATTATTTGAATCCCCTGTTCTGGATCTTCGCTTTCAGGAGTATAATGCCACTGTGGAGTTCTACTGGGCGCCGTTCCTGGTGGAGTCCAACTCCGACGATCCTGAGATTCACAGCATTCAGGACCGGATCATCAAGACGGACTCCATCGCCAAGCACGGGAAGCACTGGAAGGGGGTGGATTACTTGATCTTCAATACCTACATTTGGTGGATGAACACGGCGAAGATGAAGATTCTGTGAGTAGCTTCCGATGAACTGGGGCTCCATTGCTGGCTTTCCTTTTTCCAGCTTCTGATCCATGAAATTTGGGAATCTGCAACAGGCGAGGCTCGTTCAGGAGGGGATCGAGGGAGTACGATCTGGTCGACCGGCCGGTGGCCTACCGGAGAGTGATGGCAACGTGGGCGAGGTGGGTGCAGAGGAATCTGGATCCCAAGAAGACCATGGTGATCTTCATGAGCTTGTCCCCGAATCATATGAGGTGGGGATTTCATTCTTCTCCAAAATTTCTCCTTTTAGGGATCGACTGGTGGCTATTAGGGTTTCGATCGCAGGAGCGTGGATTGGGGGAACCCGAAGGGTGTCAAGTGCGCGATGGAGACGATGCCGATCGCGAACGCGTCGCAGACGGCGAGGCTGGGAACGGACTGGCGGCTGTTCCGGGCGGAGGAGGAGGTGACGCGGGCGATGCGGTTCCCGGTGGCGTTCGTCAACATCACGAAACTGTCGCAGTTCCGGAAGGACGCGCACACGTCGGTGCACACGCTCCGGCAGGGCAAGCTGCTGACGGCGGAGCAGCAGAGAGATCCGGCGACGTTCGCCGACTGCATCCACTGGTGCCTGCCGGGCCTCCCGGACACGTGGAACGAGTTTGTGTACGGGCGGATCGTTTCGCGGCCATAATGAAGCTGGGCCCGGATTGATGGGCTCTGCTTCAGTTGGCCCAACTCGAACGATCCGCAATTTGGTAAAAAAAAAAATGCGAGATTAATTCTTTAATTATCGTTTAGGAATTTTCTTCATGCAGTTCAATATTCAGCCAGCGTAACTGTAAGCAAGAATTGCCTGAATAGCTTGGTACGTAGACCAGAAGCACAAAAGAAATTCTGCACAAGGTTCTTACTCTCCGGTTTGCTTAGAACACGAGCAAAGTAAATCAAGAGGTTGTAGCTTGTAACAAAGTGCAGGGAAAGCAAACTTACTTGGTCAACTTCCAGATAAATTCTTTGTGCAAGAGACGGATATATAGACTGTCGAACTTCATCGTGGTCTCGGTTCCATGCTCTTTGGAGAAGTCCTTCCCTTCAGTTGCAAAATAATGAGACAACTTAGCAATCAGTGGATATAATCTAAGAAAGCATGGAAGGGAGGTCACGAGATCGGTTAACTACGAATAATCACGTATTATAAAGATGCAATAACGGTTGTTCTTTTCATTGAGCATTCGAAGGATACATCTGTTTCATAGAAAATATTTTCAGAATCTTCTAATATTTGATACGATAAAAACAAAGATATCTGAAACTTAACCTGGAGAGGTATATCTGAAACTTCACCTGATAAACTTGTAAAAATTGCCACTTCAGATCCCATCTTTTCTTCAACAGAACCTGAAAAAGTGACGAAATTAGGAGGCTGTTTCCTCGGAAGATTAGTTGGCACAACTCAACAAACAAAACTGAGTAAAGCCCATAACAGACCTTTGTTTAGGATTTGTATTGGATTCGGATCGGGAGCACTGTAATCAAGTTCACTAACACACAACAGCAGACAATGAGGATCAGTCACTGTTTCTTATGTTAGAAACTTATTTTACGAGCTCGGCAAAGAAAGAACTGCATAAGAACAAGAATTACAAGATAATACATGCTTACAATTTTTGGTTGATGTAAGCTTGAAGTCCTGAAACTTCCCCTCTTAGAGAGTTGGTTTCTTCAGAAGAATCTTTGGTTTCGTTACTTTCATAGCCAAAAGATGGCTTTTCTGTTTCATGGTTCAGTTCTGCACAGTCACTTTGTATTGCCTCGTTGTTTTCTCTGCTGCTCTGTGAGCACAATGATTTTTCACCCAATATCTTGTTTTCTAGCTTTGAAGAGCTACCATCTGCATCTCCTTTGTTGATGGAAGCATTTCTTTGCCTCATTGGTTCAGGCATCGGAATTCTGTCTTCATTATCCCCAGGGAAGAATGAATAGGGTGAGCAAACTTCTGTCTTCCTAGTTTGTTTGTGGTTCTTATTCTGAACAGAAAAACCTGATAGTTCTGATCTATCATTTGCGAAACTGAAATCAAAAGGATTTGCATGGTCAACAGGCATTTTCGATCTAGATGTTTCCTCTTTGAAGTCTGCATTGGGGCAGCAAAAGCAGATCATTGAGGATGATGAATTCTGCCATTATGATATGTAATTTATTTCCATAAAACTTTTAGATCCAGAACTTTTATTCAAACCAATCTACCTGAAAGTTCCTCCTGATGAAAAATGAAACTGGGATCTGGAATTCTCTGAAGTCTAGGTGAAACTTTTGAGCAATATCGAGCTTTAGAATTTAACTGATTTGGTGTGAACTTATCTTTTTCAGGTTCTAAATTCATGTAACAAAAACTCCATCAAATTCCATTTTGATAATTTATTTTCCTTAATTAAGGCTATTACCTGAGCTTATATCCATCTCACCCATGTGGTTTTTCTTGATTGCATTCAGATTGATGGAGGTTATGTCCAGGTCACTTAGATGTCTTTTCTTGCTTCTCAATTTTGCTGAATGTGATAGAAATTCATAACTTTTATCTTCTCTAACTGAAAATTAACTTTTACTTAGATTCATATGAGTAAATATAGCTTTTAGAATTATGAACTTGCAATAAAAATTAGCGGCGACAATCAATAAAGGACCTGCAGTAGATGTGCATGACTCTTCACTGGGAAAAAGTTCCAACCGGTATAAGATGAACTTTGTTAGGATATGAAAAAGGAAAGTCTACTGGGGTTGGGTGAGAGGAGCAAGAGGATGTGCATTTACCTTAAAGAGCTTGCGCTGTCCGGCAAATTTTCATTCTCAGTGAAAGACCAAGAAGGAAGATTGAAATTACTGTCCAGAAATGATCCAATCCAAAGTTTAATGAACCACATTGCAGTTCAAAGTCATAAACTAACAGGGCTGTACCTTCCATCGTTGTCAAAAAATATAAGATTGCATTCTTTTTCTATTGCTGAAAGACTGAATAAGGAGTCCTCAATTTCTGACATTAAGCAGTTGAAGAGTGTCACCGAGATAAAATAACAATGACTAAAGAGAAATTTGCAGTTATAAGGAAGCAGGGGCAAATGGCAAAAAAACAACAATGTGAAGAAAATCTGCAAATAGAAGTCTGCAGGAGACGACTCTGGGAAGCAATATCAGAGCACAATGCTGCTGTAGAGTATGAACGTTAGCAGTATGACAATTATCGAATTCTGTTCTGAAAAACAAAGATATACAAATACTATCCTCATAAAACAATTAACTGTTGAACTTGAGTTGGTACTTGGTAAAACAGTATCGCATCTTCCACAAGGAATTGCCATGAAGAAGCTATTGATGCTTTTAGGGAAACGATAGCTGTGGACCTAATGCCCTGGAGGAAGGCAGACTTCATACTTAAAGCATAACAATGAGTATTTCTTCTCTAACGAAAGAACTCAAAAAACTTCTACTAAAGATATATGTGGTACAAATATATACTTAAATGATCAATAAATACTTCAATTATGCAATATGAAATTATAATAAATACATAAAGAGAGAAATCAAAAAAAATTTGATTAGGAACGATAAAATAAAATAAAGTTTATTTAAATATAGATCATATTATAGTAGGAAATAGAGTTCAATAGTGTAAAAGGATCCACATATTCAATCCCACCAAGTACGATAAAATTTTGTTGTTGTTTTTATTGTATAATTATATGAAATGCACCAAAGTCATGATCTAATTCCGAGTTCCATTGTGGTAGTTGTTTAACTCTCACCTATTGCTAATAACTAAACATAAAATTGCCATTCGCTTTAATAGAGAAAAAAAACTTAGGACATCTTTATGTAAACAATGCCAATAATCTAAATAAAAATAAACGAAGAAACTGAATTAGTCAACCTGAATTGTTGTGTCTCTTATGTTGTTCTGCTCCAAATCTAGAGGAAAAAAAACATAGAAAATGAAACAATAAGATCGTAAATTGTTTATGTAGAAAAGGCATTATGTTGGATAGTGAACCTGCTAGTATCTAAAGAGAAATCCCCAAAGAAACTGTTATTCAACTCCGATATATTTGCATTCGAGATGACAGAAGTGTGATTTCTGGAATAGGACTTAATGTCACAAGCTGCATCATGCTCCCATATGCCCATGAAACTATCGTCCAGAATATCATTACTATCTGGGAAATGAGTCGATGGTTATATTTTAGTTGTGATGCTTCGAAGTGAATGAAACAAACAACATTGATGCAGATAGTCCATGTAAATGACTAATTAACATTCTGACAGGTAAGTATCAGGGGGCAGGATAGCAATGAAACGATACCAGACTGAACCACATTTGTAAAAGCATTCTTCATTGGCAGTAATTTGCATAATTATGCATTACAGAAATTTAAAAATTTCAGAACCAATACCAAATGCATGAAAGAAGCACTGAAGGTAAATTTGATCCTAACAATTAACCAAGATCTAGACTCACCTAAGATGATGAATGAAGAATTAATCATATTAACAAAGAACTGATTGCTAAGAAAAACAATTAACAAAGAAATGTTCCCCCATGGCTGGAGTGCATGTCAAAAATCAGATTATGAAAAACAATTAACAAGGATGCGAATTGAAATCTTCAGCTCAAGACAATGAAGAAACTTACATTCTCTTAATTCATATGGCCTTTCTCTAAAATTTTCATTGTTACTACCAAGGAAATCAGACATATCATCAAGCACATCTGAGTAGATACATGAGTTAACAAACTTTGAAGATTCCCTATTCCTCTTCTCCTGAGTATGAAACTTCTGTTTGTGAAATACTTCAGAATCCCTGTGAATTAGCTCACTGATATCATACATAGCTTCACTCTGCAAGTCAAAGAAGAAACTAAATACTAAATCTGATTTTACAAAAAAATCAAATAATACTGAACAAAATCATGTCTAATTAGTTAGCTAGTTGAATTTTTATTACTGATATGGCGCTGCTAGCAACAAATGCATGAGCTGGATTTTAGAATAATCTCTCTGTTGAACCTATGTTCTTCAGCATCATAATCTACCAAGTATGATGTGACACAATAAATATCTCTTTAAAGTGGACACAGCTGGTGTTTTGGGAATTGGCTCAAACTGCCCAGCTCAACAAGAAACAAGTTCTCTAGAAATTAAGAATGAATCTGTGAAGATGAAAGCCATTGTAAACTGGCAGTGTTTGATCATGGATGAAAAGGGAATGTAAATCATGGTTAACCAAATACTATCATTACAAATTGGCAGGTGGTGCCATAGAAGCTATGGATAGAGAGAAACCTAAATACAAAATGTATACAGAGATATAAAGAACTACAACATCAAGCACTTTCAGGAAATTATTGATATTATAGGCAAATAGGGCATAGATTAGTGAAAGGAGCTCTTTATTTGTTTGCCAGTATTGAAAGAAAACTAATATTTTGTTATGAGATACTTTATTTCTTTTTCCTTATTTAACTCTAGAAAATGAGTTTGTATGCATAGAAAGCATGGACTTTATAAGCATCATACTATTTGCAAGACACATTTTGATATGACATAAATCATGGTTTAGAGAGGGAAGAAATAAAAGAATAATCACCAGTTCTAGCCCAAGATCAGAAGACATGGACCTAAAGTTTGATGAGTCTTTTAAGAGTCCAACCCCCCCTGATGGTGAATTGAAACCCCTGTAGAAGAGATCAATAACATCAAGGTTTAGAATATAACTTTTGATACTAACAGCTGAAATTTTTCATCAAAATAACTAATCCCCTCTATCTTTTGAAACAACTGTATTGCTTAGGTAAACAATATAAACTCCCACATTATCAACCAGAAAAAGGTTTCAAGTAATTTCTAGAAATAATAAATGTATAATTGTCTAAATAGGTATCAGTACTGGATTGGATAGTTAAAACATCTAAGGATGAATCATATAGGATTTGAAATTATTGTTATCATCATGGCCAAGTTTGTCTCAACTATTTGGAGCCAACTACACGAATCTTATCCATCCATTAACTCTATCAAGACTATAACACTAGTAACATACAGTAACAACCTAGCCCTATGCAAAATAGGATTGAAATTCATGTTTATAGTTTCAAACAAATTTTGATGTTGACTGTGTAGGTGTAACACAATCCTCAACCTTCTTCATTCAGGCTTGGAACCGACATTAATGTTATTAAGAATGGTAAATGAAACTATTTCACATATGACATATGACATTGAAAAAGATATTCAATAATCATAAGAAAACATATTTTATGCATCATTAATAACATAGTTATTAATAGTACAGTATATAAATAATAAAATTAGATTAATAGCACAATATTTTAACTTAAATATCAATAATATTAATCTAAACGGCACTAGGTCTAGTGAATGATGACAACAGTTAACCTTTAAGCTGACAGTAAATCTTTTGTAGAGAAAAAATGTGAGATTTATGTGAACTATGAAGAATCATCCTCCTGTGCTCAAGTTGATTAGAATTTAAGCTAGGATTGGTCAAAAATCAACGGATTTCAATATTAGATTAATTTAACAGAATATTGACCATTTTCATCATTTTTTTGGGGGTAAAACTAACTAGTTTCATTAAAAGTTCACTTTAAGAGGGCATGAATATAAGAATTTGGATAGGCATATGAGAGCCTTTGTTGTCATAGGATTTGGTTATGTGTGAATCAAAGAAACATAAAGAAGCTTCAACTCAAGTACATAGGAATAAAGCTATTGATACAAAGGAATATTACACAGTCCAAAGTTTTCTCAACACAATGATTTCAACTTCTAAATTCACTCTAATGATTAAAAAATTTAGCTAGTCAAGGTTTGTTGACAATTCATGATAAAATATAAATGATGACAATTGTTATATTAAGCCATCAGCATGGTTTGAAACCTCATACCATGTCGGATGGTATAGTCAAAATGTAACGCTTCAATAAATTACCAAAACTCTATATTGTTGGTGCAATCGGCCTAAGTCATGATTGACCAAACTCGAGTTAGACTCAAGTTGAGTTTTAATGTTTGACAATGTGTGTTTGTCAACATATGTTTGACAATATAATTTTGACCATATGTGTTTTGGGAGGATTATTGGAGAACTCCAAGTATGGAGACTTGGCAAGGGAAGTCCAAAAGTGTGACTCGTGGCGCTTAGCATAACTAGGTCGATGGAAGCACTTGAAGGATGGCGCAAGAGGCGTGAGACTAATGAAAGTGACCTTCACAGGTCTAGGCTAAGGGAAAGTAAAGTCTCGGAGGCATGGGCTCTTGGCAAAGGGTACCCATAGCATGACTAGGCCGATGGACCACATGAAAGCTAGCATGAAGAGTGATGAGCATGGGTTCGGAGGCATCCGTGAAGTGCGAGGTTGGTGGAAGTGGGTTGAAGGCTAAGATCTAAGCTAAAGTTGCAAGTGTGAAAGAATCACACTTAGAGGTGTAAACCTCAATTTTGAGGTTTACTAGTCGATTAGTGAGGTTTACCAGTCGACTTGTGTTGACTAGTTGAGTTAGAGTCGACTGGTGATGAAGCTTGAGCAAATGGTGCTCGAGCAGTCGACTAACATGGTTGTCCAGTCGATTGATGTGTAACAATTGACTGGTGAGATTGGACAGTCAACTGGCCAGAGTACAGAAGATTAGCCAGAGCTCAGAAGCTTGGTCAGTCGACTGATGGTTATGATCAGTTGATTGATGTTTATCAGTCGACTGATGGTATACAGCAGCCGACTATTTCACTTATTCGACGTGGATTTAGCCGTTAGAGAGTCGTTGTGAAACAACGGTAACATCACCAATCGACTGATGGATAAGGTCAGTCGACTGATGACCTAAAATCAGCCTGAGTTAAAGCCTTTATAAGGAGCAGTTGGGGATGATTTTTTATGCTGGTTCTTGGAGATCTTGAAGGGGATATGCTAATGCATTCTACACCTTCCTAGCCATCCAAAGCAACCAAAAGAACTTTCAAGTAAGAGATTGTTGTGTAAGGTGTTCTTTACTTGTATTTACTTTATACTTGTATATTCTTATATTTTGATTGCATTTGTACTAAGCTATAGGTTGTAAGAAAGGTTTCCTCCACCTTAGAGCTTATCCAAAGGAGAAAGTAGTGGAACCTTTTTATAGGAATGATCCGCCTCAATGATCATCGTGGAGTAGGAGTTTTATCTCCGAACCAAATTATATTTGGTGTTGTGAGTGTGCTTTAATTTTGTTATTGTATTTTTATTATTATCCCGCTGCGCATAACAAATCTTATAGATGCACATGAATGAAATCGCAAAGAAAGAGAACGACGCTATTCACCCCCCCTCTAGCACGATATCATGGTCCCAACAATTGGTATTAGAGTGAGGCCACTCTCAAAGGACTAACTACTAAGAGGAGCAAGCTAGAGGGATAGAAGGCTCAAAAAGATTAAAAATGGAGCCAAGTGACGAATTCAGCTATGACATTCAGATCCCTCTATCATACAACTAAGAAGACTTTTCAGCTTGAAGCGCAAGGATGGAGACATTTCTTATGATGGACATCGACCAATGGTTCATCCTAATGGATGATTTTGAAGCTCTAAAGAACGACAAAGGCAAGCTCCTTAAAAGGAAGAGATGGACCGAGGAGCAAGTCCAAACCTTCATAATAAATGAGAGCGTAACAAACATTTTAATTAATTCTGTCCCTAATGATATTTTGTATATGTTAGGTGAATTTAGAGATATCAAGGAGTTATAGAGAAAATTGGCTAAATTTCATGAAGAACAAACATTGGTTCAAATAGAAGAAGAAGAAGCCTAAGAGGAAGAAGTTTCATCTTCCGAGAGGCTTGAGGAGTCGGAAGTCGAGAGGTGCTCGATATTCGAAGAGGAGAATGAGAAGATGGAAGCCTCTACCTTAAGGATTGAGGGGGAGGAGAGACTTTCAACACTAGAGAAAGAGGAGTGCTCTACATTCTGGAGAAATGATAAGGAACCATCTCTAATGTCCTCAACCAAGGAAGATAACTCAAGCATAGTTGTTAAAATTAAGAATCACATTGTATACTTTGAATGTAGGGAGATAGGGCATTACAAGAACAAATGCCCAAAGAGAGCCAAGAAGGTAACTCAAGTGGCTTCCAAGGGGAAGGAGAAGACCAAGGAGATTAGAGCCAAAATCCACAAGAGCAAAGAGTATATAGTGTGCTTATTGTGCCATAAGAAAGGTCATTATAGGAACCAATGTCCAAAGGGAGGAACCCTAGGAAGGACAAGATTGGAGCCACAAGTGTAGAGGGAGCTAAGACAAACCCTAAGGTATCAAATTTTCATAAGGTAAATTCTTTTTCAAATGATAAGGAGCATATTAAAAATAAGTTTTATTGTCTAAGTGCTTATTATCATGATAATATGTCAAATGAAAAACTTAAGGACCAATTTAGAAACAAATATTTTTTTCTAGGGGCCAAACATCATGAGTATAGGTCTAAGGATAATTCTAGGGTTAATAGTTTTAGGACTACCTCATCTATGTTGGTGCAATCGGCCCAGGTCATGATTGACCATACTCAAGTTGAGTTCAAGTTGGGTTTTGATGTTTGATAACAGTTGATGGAGAAGTCTAAGTATGTTGACTTGGCATGGAAAGTCCAAATAGTGAGACTTGGCATTAGAGAAGTTCAAGAATAGATTCTTGATAAGGAAAGTCCAAGTTGTGACTTAGCAAGGAAAGTCCAACATGGGTTGGCAAGGGAAAGTCCAAGTTGTAACTTGGCAAGAAAAATCCAACATGGGTTGGCAAGGAAAATCCAAATTATGACTTGGCAAGGGAAAGTCCAAGAATGTAGTTCTTGGCAGTAGACACCCAATAGCATGACTAGGCTGATGGAAGCACTTAAAGGCTAACACAAAGGATGACGAGTATGAGCTTGAGGCATCGCTGATGCGTGAGGCTGAAGGAAGTGACTAGAAGGCTGAGGTCTAGGCTGAAGGGTGGTGAAGTCTCAGAGGCGTGGGCTCTTGGCACTTAGTATGACTAGGTCAATGAAAGCACTTGAAGGCTAGCACATGGAGGTGTGAGGCTGATAGAAGTGGATTGAAGACTTAGGTCTAGGCTAAAGTGAGTTACAAGTGTGAAGGCATCACACTTGGGGGAGTAAACCTCAGCTTTGAGGTTTACCAGTCAACTGGTAAGATTGGCCAGTTGATTGGTTATGGGCAGTTGAGTTAGAGTCGACTGTAGCTTGTGTTTAGGCCTTTTATGCTTGAGCAGTTGACTGACATTGGAGGTCAATCAACTGGTGAAAATCAGTCAACTAGTGTAATGGCCAGTCGACTAGTGATCCGACGTTGATAAGTTATCCGACGTGGATTGAGTCATTGGAGAGATGTTACTCACAATGGATAGTATAACAGTCGACTAGTGGTATATACTAGTCGGCCAATGAAGGCCAGTTGACTGGTTAAGGTCCCAATCAACTGATCAAGCCTGATTCTGCCCTTAAATATAGGTTATAAAAGGAGGCTTTGGGGAAAGAAGATGGAGCCAGTTCTTGGTGACTTGAAGGTGAATTGTTGTTGCATTCTAGACCTTCCAAGCTCTTCTAAAGCAACCAAACTCAAAAATCAAGCAAGTGCTCATTGTTGTAAAGTTTTCTTTACTCTCATTTGTATAATACTTATTGTA
>JBAMHZ010292241.1:0-13206 GCA_037177395.1 Alpinia galanga | reverse complement strand
CTCTTAGAGGATTATTAAGGGACAATCATTACAGGAAATCTTTGTACGCTTTGTGTTCGAGTATTATTATTAGAAAAAACCGTTAGGGGATTGAATGTAACAATTATAGAAAGAAACATTTTTTGTGGTCCTCGAGATCTCGACTCTTCGTGCTCTTGACTCCTGATTCTCTGCTTCTCCACTACTCCGACTCCCGACTGCCCGAGTCGCTATGCTCTTGACTCGTCCCAATCTTGACCATTCTAACTCTTGATTTTTCAAATTGCTATGCTTCCGACTCACCTCAAATCTCGACCATTCTAACTCTCGGCTTTCTTTTTGAATTACTATGCTCCTAACTCGTCTCAAATCTCGATCTTTTTTATTTTTGATTTCTGAATCAGTGCTCTTGACTTGCTCCCACTTCATCCATATGGACTGTATCACACCGGATGGTCTCATGTTGTTCCATTGGCTCAAAGGCCATCCGGTAGCAGCTGTTTCATCATCAGATGTTGCTCCAGTTCCAAATCCTCCTGCTAGCATATACAGTAGGCATATCATTTTACCTTCTCTGCCAAATATAGGCACAAATAAACCTGTTAGGTCGGTGACACAATCTCCTCCTCCATTTCCTTCTCGACCTGGTGCCATGTTAACATCGATTACACAGTACCAGTTTCCGGACCTTTCATGGCTTCATTGTCTCCAGGAGCATCATTGCCGACCACATCAACTCCAGTACACTCATTTATGTCTTAGACATTACCTCGTCCAGTGTCTATGCTACCAGGACCCCCAGCCCCAATGCTGCATCCATCTGTTGGAAATTCCTCTTCCATCTGCCCCTCCCCAGTCACCGAGACTAGCTGAGATGCTCGGCTTTACCCACACCACCTGTTTCTGTTACTCTGCCTTTACACCGGAGGCTCAACTGCCGCGTCCGATCTCTGGTAATTTCACATTGCCGTCTCCCCTGTGCACAAATCCCCGCTCCTTCGGCATCCAATACTCTGTTTGTTCAACAGCTGACTCTTCCAGTCGCTGCGCCTGGATCCAACTTCGGTAATGGTTCCAAGCTTCCTTTCAGAACCACCTAATCTCCCTGGCTAATCTGTTCCTTTCATGCAACCATCTCAGGACCAGTTGCATCCTCCAAACACACTTCGTATGATTCCAGTTCAGCAGTCGGTTGTCAACCCGCTCGCCGACACCATCTCATCGAATGCGGGAGAGACAGATTTATGCTCATTTCTCACCGGCAGCGATTTCTACCGCACCCAGAAATGCAGAGGAAAATGTTGTGTGCGCAACGAAACGTTCTCTCCTAAGATCATGCATGCGTTGTCGACCATAAGCCCCCTTCACCATCGGTCGTCCATCTGCAAGTCCTCCATCCTTTATTATCGATTCTGATCTTCTCCCATTCCTTAGTCATCGTCTACGAATCTCCTCCATCAGTTCCTGGCATCTACGAGTCCCCCCAGGGTTCTTCCATTAGTCAAAATAGAGAACATACTAAAAATGTCCTAGCAGTAAAATTATGCAAACACAATACTTTATGGGAAGTAATTCAACCTCATTGTAACATTAAAATTTACCATCTTGATGACAAAATGCGACACTTCTAGACGAGGCGACTCAACTTAGCACTTCCCAACTTATTACTAACTCGACGACCTCAAAAGTGAAAGGTCTCGAGACTCAACTAGCACAAACCATACCTCCAATTAGTATACCAACACATGATCTCAAACCATCCTACTCCTTGCCAAACTTATCATAACTGTCCATTTTGCTCTTCAACTTCTCCTTCTGTTCCTGAGTTCCTCTCGCAACTCCTTCCTTGGCGTCTTCCATGACGTCCTTCGCCTTCTCCCCGACAGAATCTGATTTCTCTTTGGCTTGTCGTAAGAACTCGTCAGCCGTCGATCTCGCCTTCTCTACAACCCCCTTTGAGTCATCTTCGTGCTCGGTGGAGTACTGAAATATGATGATGAAATATATAAATCCAAGCAAACTATCCGATGCCCTATTTCTAGTTTTAATTAGCTCTTAATAGATCGATCAATGATAAATAAATTGAAATCCAACAAAAAAGAAATCTTTGGGGGAAAACAACACCATAACAATTGGACGGCGATGGGTTGTGGAACTGAACGCCAAGGGACCGCGACGAGCAAACAACGCGAAGCTCCTCGTCTTCATCTTCTCGATCGGCGAAGGAATCGCAACAAGAATCTCTCTCTCTGCTTCTAACTTTAGTTTCATCTTTAAATATTTGTCAGTGGTAATACGTGGAGGCGAAAGAGAAGGGTCAGGACCAGCTCGTTAACGTGTCTGGTGGCTCGAATGCCACGTCGGACAATAAATATAATAACTTTTGTATGGTCTGATCCGATCCAGTCAATAATGGTTGAAATTGAAATGTCTCTTTTTTTAAAATAAAAAAAATTCTCCCGATACTAGTGGAATTTTTTATCTGTTTACTTTTTTTATTATTTCACAAATCAACCCACCCCCCGATCTCGCACGAATCTTGATGGAAACGCCCTGCATTTCTGTGTCGCTGGATCTCCGTTGTGTTGACATATGTAAAAACGACTTTGCCCCTATTAAACTACCAATTTGCCATGTCGCAGCTACACACAGAATGGTCCTTGTGTCAATGAAGACGAGCTTGTGCCCGATTTATTAAAGGGTAGGCTTTTTATTGTAGACGGCTTTCTATTGGTTGTTGAGTTGTCGTCTTTCCTGTCTCCCGTCACCGATCGGCTCTCTTCCCCGCGATGGAGAAACCGCTTGCCTTGATCTCCTTCTTCGGCGCCGTGATCCTCCTCCTCCTGCCGCTGTCGTGCTTGGCGCAGGAAGACACAGACGACGCGCAAGCCACTTATATCGTCCACGTGTCCCCCTCCCACAAACCGGCCTCCTCCCCCACCCACCTCCGCTGGTACGACTCCACGCTGCGTTCTCTGCCTCACCGGCCGGCCGCCCACCTCCTCTACGACTACTCCCGCGCCACCTCCGGCTTCTCCGCGCGCCTCACCTCCGGCCAGGCCGCCGCCCTCAGCCGCCTCCCCTCCGTCCTCGCTGTCCTCCCTGACCACCGCCGCCAACCCCACACCACCCGCTCCCCCACCTTCCTCCGCCTCTCGACCTCCTCCGGCCTCTGGCCCCTCTCCTCTTTCGCCTCCGATGTAGTTGTCGGCGTCCTCGACACTGGTATCTACCCCTCCCGCGCCAGCTTCGTCGATGATTCCCTCCCCCTTCCCCCTTCCTCCTGGCGGGGTTCCTGCGACGCTGGGGATGGCTTCAACGCTTCCTTCTGCAACCGCAAGCTGATCGGCGCCCGGTTCTTCTACAAGGGCTACGAGGCGGCGAGAGGCCCCATGAATGAGACGAGCGAGTCGAAGTCGCCGCTCGACACCGAGGGCCACGGCACCCACACCGCCTCCACTGCCGCTGGATCCCCCGTCGCCGACGCTGGGTTCTTCCAGTACGCCCGCGGCGAGGCACACGGGATGGCCACCAAGGCCCGGATAGCAGCGTACAAGATCTGCTGGAAATCCGGGTGCTACGACTCTGACATTCTAGCCGCCATGGACGCCGCGATCGCCGATGGAGTCGACATCATATCGCTCTCCGTTGGCTCTAGAGGCTATTCCCCCGCCTTCTACCGCGATTCGATTGCCATCGGAGCGTTCGGCGCTGCGCGTCACGGAGTGGTGGTCTCGTGCTCTGCCGGGAACTCCGGCCCTGGACCACGCACCGCCGGCAACATCGCGCCGTGGATCCTTACCGTGGGCGCATCTACCATCGACCGGCAATTTCCAGCTGATGTGGTCCTCGGAGATGGATCCACCTCTGCCGGCGTCTCGCTATACTCCGGAGGTTCATTGGATTCGACCAATCTTTCTTTGGCCTATGCCGGAGATTACGGATCTCGACTCTGCATTCCGGGCTTGCTCAACTCCACCATGGTCGCCGGCAAGATCGTCCTTTGCGAGCGCGGAGCCAATGCGCGTGTTGAAAAGGGTAGCGCCGTGAAACTGGCCGGCGGCGCCGGGATGATCCTGGCCAACGATGCCGGAAGCGGGGAGGAACTCGTCGCGGATTCCCACCTTGTTCCGGCCACCATGGTAACTCACACCTCGGGCGAACAGATCAAGGACTACATCAAATCCCAAGCTTCGCCCACCGCTACCATCATCTTCCGCGGCACCGTCATTGGCGACTCGCCGGCCGCCCCCAAGGTGGCGGCTTTCTCGAGCAGGGGGCCCAACTACCGTGCCCTGCAGATCCTTAAGCCGGACGTCATCGCTCCCGGCGTCAACATCCTTGCGGCGTGGACGGGGAAGAACAGCCCAACGGACCTCGACGTCGATCCACGGCGGGTCGACTTCAACATCATCTCCGGCACCTCCATGTCGTGCCCCCACGTCAGCGGCATCGCTGCCCTGCTCCGCGGGGCCTACCCTGAATGGAGCCCTGCCGCCATTAAATCCGCCCTGATGACCACGGCCTACAACGCTGACAATGCCGGGGATCCCATCAAGGATCTGGCCACTGGCGCCGAGTCCACGCCATTCGTTCACGGCGCCGGCCACGTGGATCCCAACCGGGCCCTCGACCCCGGCCTGGTCTACGACGCCACAACTGGCGACTACCTCGCCTTCCTATGTGCGATTAACTACACGCCGGAGCAGATCGCGGTCTTCACCAAGAACGAGGTCAGTGTCAACTGCTCCGACGCGGCATTGGCCACCCCCGGCGACCTCAACTACCCTGCTTTCGTCGCCGTCTTTTCGTCGAGCAGCGATGTGATCACCTACAAAAGAGTGGTCCGCAACGTCGGAGCTTCCGCAGCGGCGTACGAGGCCAAGATCACCAGCCCGCCGGGCGTGGACGTGACGGTGAGTCCGAGCAAGCTGGAGTTCGACGCCGCCGGTGAAAGCTTGTCGTACGAGATCAAAATCGCGTCTGTGGCGGATGCGGCAGCCTCTGGTGGTCAGGCCTTTGGCTCCATCTCATGGAGCGATGGGACGCACGATGTGAGGAGTCCTATTGCTGTGACATGGAAGCAAAGCCTCGTTTCCTCCATTTGAGCAGCAAAACGAGGTCCAATTCCTGCAAAAGAACAGCTTTCGATTCGGTAGATGGAATTAATTTCATTCTTGAATTGATGCTTCCAGATATGGATTGCCTTCTAGACTGTGACGGATCTATGAGCTCTCTTGCCTTTGATTTATGAATCAATGAAGCTGTTTTTATTGTGTGCATTTTGTTTCAACAGACCAAATAAGTGCTAAGAGCGCAAAGTTCCAAGGCATCATTAAAAAATCTAAACTGCTCCTATCTCAAGACTCAAGTTGCTAACTATGATATCTCAGAGACAATTATCGAGAAAATATTACTTTGAAAAAAAAGAGTTTAACCCTCTTTCGCCTTAACACTTACTTGAGAATATATTCATATTCTAATAAATTGTCAACCACCTTTGATATCGTTGAAAATTAATTCTTCAATTGGATATTTACAGATAATAAAAATTAAAATATAAAGAAAAAAAAGGCACGTGGGGTTCAAAAGGAGTTAAAAATTCAATGACTCTAGAAATAAAAAATTGAAAGAGTCGAGAGCTCGGCAACTCGAAAAGTTCGAGAGCTATAGAAGTTAAAAAATAAAGAAGTCGAGAGCTCGAGAAGTTAGGAACAGCAGAAGTCAAGAATTTGAGGATCTCAAAGAAATTTCTCTCAATAATTGTCACATTTGATCCTTTAACGGTCTATCCCAATGGTAGTTCTGAAACACGTGGTAAGTTAGAGAAAAATTCTTTATAATGACTATCCCCTAACAATTCGTCAGAGGGCACAATTAGTAGAGGTTGATCAGGTGAGGTCGAGTCCCTATATAAGGACCGGATGAGGTAAAGAGCATTTCTTACTCACTCTGATACAACTTTTTTTACTAGTTACATTTGATATTTCATTTTTTTCATCTTCTCCTGTCTAATTTAAGTATTAGAAGAGCATCATCGGAGTACTCACACCTTCTAACCCATGTTATGTTTGATAGGATATTACTACGGTCGATTTAAAAGAGGGTCATCTCGAGCTTTAACTATCAACCTAAAAAATGAAAGCTAAATCACTTACATAATACGGACACTATGCAAATCCAATTATTAGGAAGATCTAACACATATGTTGAATCAAAGTAGCTAAGGCAACAGTGTGGTTGAAATTTTAAACGAAATTCATATTCAATTTTGTCTATATGTCGATGATAAGAGTTATAAATTAAATTAATTTTACGTAGTGTGTAGTGTTAAAAGATGAGAATGGTAAAATACATGCGTGAAATTATAATAAGCCAGAGATCTATCCATCCAACATGTTAAATTAAATTGGTTTATTTTTCATTGATTTAATTCATACAACTTGTTTAATTATCCAGTTTGATTTGTTCAAAATTCATTGGTTTAATTGACCTCTATTGATTTGTCCTACCAAATCCATGATACACATGGCTCGAACTAGGGTTACTAGTCCGCCTAGAGTAATGGATCTAATTAGCTCGGCCACAATAAGTCCTCTCGGTCTTATTGAACAACAAAACTTGGCTATCTAGTTTGCTCAAACTATTAAATTTGCTAAGCTTAATAACTCCCATTAGTCTGCTTGGTGCTGGACTAATAAACTCCGAAAGTGAAACAAAGCTTGTCAACTCTCATAGAATTGAATGTCATTTCTCAAATGAACCATTGCACCTTAAATCATTCATTCACCTAAAGGAGCAAGCATACAATATATATACAATAGAATATGATTAATTCACTTAATGATTTCATTTTAATATTTAGACGGGATGTTTAATCCAACCATTCATTCCAATGAAAGTTCCTAGCAGTATCCCGATGATCAATATAAGTGTGGCTAAGCCACTTGTCATTATATCTATTTATTTTGTTGGCTGATTAAATGAGATTTATTAAGTTTCATTAATGTGTTAAGACTAAATTAATTTATTAACTTATTTTATTCTTACGATGGAATTTTATAATTGACCGAAATAAAATAAAACATTACATTTATGATGGAATTTTATAATGAACCTAAATAAATAAACTATTACAGATAAATAGATTGAAGTTCTCAATCTAAATAAATTTTCATCCACATCCTATCAAATTAGTGAATGTTTTTTTTTAAATAGTAAATGAAGTTTGTGAACCTTAATTTCTAAATGTATAGAGATTCAGGTATCTTACCAATTTAAAATCCCATGTGATGCTAATTTATCATTTGAATGTTGATAAAATTGTGAATTTCGAATATCATAACAATTGGTTAATTTTCCCCACAATAAACTCTTTGGTTAAAGTAGGCTTTGAGCAAGCCTAATTGCACCCAAGTAAATAAGATAACGAATGGAACAACTATGCCTAAAAAACCATCTCGATGTTACCCAGATAGCATCTAAAAAAAAATTTAAAAAAATTAATATTGTACAACTGCGTTTAGATGCGACCACAAAAAACATAAATGCCATATGGCAGGCACATTTGAAGCTCTTCCTAGTATCTAGGGATTTCTCTAAGTGGAAGAATGGGCCTTACTGGGGTTGAAGAACCCGAAGGAGAACCAATATGCAGAGGGAAAGACAAGCTGATCTCATCCGAGCCAGGATGGTCATCCTTGATCATCGTCCTAAAACACATTGAGCCAGGCTTAGTAGATACATCAGAGCCCCTCCTGGTGTCCCGTCTGCAGCTCTGGTTGGCCACAAGGGATGCACTGTCGTAATAATCATCACATGGTATATCTACTATCCCTCTTTCCTCTAAATTTCTACTCAGAGCCATAGAATCTGCCACTGGCAAGTAGACCAGTACAATGATGCCAACCACTGTGCAAAACAACATGATCAAAAAGGCCAAGAACACAATCAGCTCGTATGCCAAGTTGCCTGATTGAGGTAAGACTGAGAAACCTAGGAGAAGTACCCTCGCTGGAAGAGAAAAAATAACAGAGGATACCAGCCAAAAGATCCGTCGGAGAAGCTGTTTGTTGATCACTGAAAAGTACACCCGCATTCGAATGCACGTGATATAGCTGATAAGGACTGCATGAAATATCCCTAGAAGAATAGTGCTAAAAAGAGGATAAATGCATATGCATTCGTCTCCAAACAAGATACTAGCTTTTGTGAAGTATTTGTCCGTCTTTCCACTACCCTTTGTGATGCGAAAAAGCCTGGGTCCAGCAAATTCCAGGGTAAGTTGCATTAGAAAAAATGGGAGGCAGAAAATGAAAATATATCCAATGGTTCTCTTGTTCCATCCCCAGGACAAAGCGCCTGAATCCCTCTTGTGCAAAGAGGCACGTAGAAGGAACAAAATTGTAAGAAAGACAGAAGGCTCTGAATAGCCAAGATTGAAGAGGATGTAAAGCTTGCACAAACTCCTCTGCCATGTCAAACAGAAGCCCAACCTTCTTTTCAAAAAACTTAGCCTAGCAATTTCACTTAAGCTCCAACAAATTGCAATTATAACGAGAAAAATGCGGGTGGCATAGGGCCCATTAAAGAAACCAAGCTTGAGAAAATCCCTTTGCTGAATCTTTGAACGTAAGCGGGCAACTTGGTATATGGACAGCATAGCCAAAATATGGAACAAGATCACACAAGAAATGGTCAATGTGCCAAATGCATCGACACTGAAACCGGTCAGGAGCATCACATGGAACACCAATTCCACGCATACTCTCTCCCTGCATCAATACTTGAGAGCCCAACAAAACTACAAAAAGATGCTCCCACAAAGGACGAGGACGAGGACCAGCGCTGCCTGCAGTCTTCAAGATATCCAAAATTGGTCCGAGGTCTATTATACAAAAACTTCAGTCCTAGAAACTTCAGAAGGTAAATATAACTTGAACACATGAGAATGTCCATGGCACATTCAAACGCTTGCCAACTATTGCAATTTGAACAGACAGCTAGGCGGAGGCTAATCGATCAATTTATGGCATCCATGTCCAGGGTCACATCACCTAGGAAGGTTTAAGCTTCTAGGTAAGTAGAATGTCAAGTAAGTTACATTATTAAGTGTATCAATGAAAAAAAAATGCATGCTTGAGTCCTCTAGGAAAAGTCAAAAATCAAATACAACTAAAATAAGCAAGAATTTAGGGAGCGCATAAGAACATTTGCAATTAGTTGGACATGCAGACAACTAAAAGGGACCCAGTCATTTAAACCATTACATACATATCCAAGGACATGGCACCTAGGAAAGTTTTAAATCCTCTAGGTCATGGCACTTAGTAAAGTTTAAGTTATTTAGGTAAGTAAAACATCAGATAAGGAAACATCATTAAGAATATGAATGGAAAAACAAAATTCTAGTTTAAGCTTTTAGATTAAATTTCAGGAGCATTTAAGTATAATATTAAATAAATAAATGCCAAAGGGGAGCCTTGGCGCAACGGTAAAGTTGCTGCTTTGTAACCCAGAGGTCACGGGTTCAAATCCGGGAAACAACCTCTTGCAAAAAAAGCAGGGTAAGGCTGCGTACAATGAATCCTTCCCCGGGACCCCGCATAGCGGGAGCTTTGTGCACCGGGCTGCCCTTTAAGGATATTTTCTTTAAGTAACGCATATAGTGTCTTATCATCACTTGAAGAAAGTTATAGAGAAAATCTTCGATTTTTCTCGGATAATAGTGAGACTCATGGTTTCCATAACCGCAAATATAATTTTAAAATTGTTGAAATTTTTTTCGATGTTGGAGATATATAGATTGGCATTTGGAGGTGTTGATCCAATAGCTACGTCCGATCAGTCAATTTGACGAGGAGTCTACAACTTGAACCAGTGGAGCTTAGTATGGCGAGATGGATCTTGTCCTGTTTATCCTCTCGACACTCCATTTCGGTTAATAAGGCATCTCTTCAGATAATAAATATACCCTTCTTGATAACATCATTAGCGACTTAATCTCGTCGGTCGTCGAGTTATCCCTTTGGATATTGACATACCCTTTGGTATATACTCCTTCAGATAAGTTTATCTCTACGGATAAGAGTATTAAAGTCAAGATGAAGGCAAGCCTTCTTTTCTTAAGACGATATTGCCCCACCTAGGTGCTTACGTTTATTGGCAATCGCATCCCAAGATACAATGACTTGCATCTCAAAATAGGAGCACTCCAAATTTCATGGCAAATTTTTGAAGTCTTGGAACTCTTAAGAGAGGAGAGAACTCAAGAGGAGAATTCACAACTTGAGTTTTCTTACTTTTTCGTGACTAGAATAGGAGTGAGGTTCCTTTTATAAGAATGAAAAGTTTCTCTCAAAGGGTGAAGGACTTCTTTCAAAAGATAAATGTTATGGGCTGTCTTTTCATTAAATGTGGAAAAACGTGATAATGCTCACGCCAAATGCTCCTCATAGCTACCCTTACGGCTTAATGAAGGGTGGTAAATCATGAGGTGCTTTGCCCTGGAAATGGTCTCTTTGCATGGGGCAAGTAATTGATCCCAAGACCTCATATGGCAAACACCTATGCAGTTATCAATTGCACCAACCCGTGAGGGCATGGCTTTTCATTTAATGATTTATGCATCAATTAGTCAAGATTATAATTATTGATTCGATTAATCAATATACAATAGATTAATTATTTAATTAATCAAATTAACTTTATAAATATTAATTAATCAAATGATCAATTAATATTGTTGTCATGATTTGAGTAATCTTTTCATCAATCAATTAATCTTTCTAATTAATCAATCAATTAATTAATCTTGAACCATTCAAAATTAATTTCAATTTTACACCCTTCAAAAGTTCCATGCGAATTGATATGCATACTAAAGTTAGCATTTATGTAATTACATTTATAAACCCAACTCGTATGCGAGTCAAACTTTCATCCGATCATGTCAGATCAACCCTTCCTTACTCAAATAATTATAGACATTAATTTCTCGTTTTGTGAAGAAATTGATTTACCCATATCCCTATTCAATTTATTGATCAATGAAACCAATTTTCCAATAACTTCTGAGAATTTATCTTCTTTTCTCTTCTCTTCTGATATGCAGAGCCAAGAGACTAGAGAAACTGCTTGAAACGCCTGCAAGGATCTACTATAAATATGAGGGCACAAGCCCTGCAGGTTCTCACAAGCCCAATACTGCAGTCCCACAAGCATGGTACAATGCTCAGCAGGGAGTGAGGAATGTTGTGACCGAAACCGGTGCCGGCCAGTGGGGTAGCTCTTTGGCTTTTGCTTGTAGCCTATTTGGTCTCAATTGTGAAGTAAGAACATAGAAACCTAGATCAGTGTGAATTGGGGTCCTAATTGGTTCTCGAAAACTTAGACAGGTAACTTGGCATTCAGGTTTGGCAGGTTCGCGCTTCTTATGATCAGAAACCTTACCGGAAACTCATGATGCAAACATGGGGAGCTAAAGTTCATCCATCGCCGTCTACGGTCACTAATGCCGGTCGAAAAATCCTCAAGGATGATCCTCTGAGCCCCGGCAGTTTAGGGATAGCAATCTCTGAGGCAGTTGAGGTTGCAGCTGCTCAAGAAGACACCAAGTATTGTTTAGGGAGTGTCCTAAACCATGTGTTGCTTCACCAAACTATCATCGGCGAGGAATGTATCCGGCAATTAGAGGCGATCAACGAGATGCCAGACGTGATCATAGGCTGCACCGGCGGCGGGTCTAACTTCGGCGGATTAATGTTTCCTTTCATTCGGGAGAAGCTGAAAGGAAAACTGAACCCCCTGATAAGAGCCGTAGAACCAGCAGCATGTCCTTCGCTGACCAAAGGCATTTACACCTACGATTATGGCGACACCATTGGGATGACACCATTGATGAAGATGCATACGCTTGGTCATGACTTTGTCCCTGATCCAATTCATGCAGGTGGAGGAATTTCATAACTGATTTTAGCTCCATAAAAACAGTCTTGCCTCTGTTTTGCTTTCAGGATTCTGAAGTTCTTCTTCATCGCAGGCGGTTTGCGCTACCATGGAATGGCACCACTTGTTTCTCATGTTTATGAGATGGGATTCATGGAAGCTATATCACTTCCTCAAACCGAATGCTTTCGCGGTAACTAAAAGTCTAGTTATTACCTCCACTTTGTCTCTAGAATCAAAGATGTTTCTTCCTGATTGATTTGAAATGTTGGATCATCTTCAGTAGTAGCATAACTAGTGAGATTGTGCACAGGTGCATTGCAGTTTGCACGAACAGAGGGTCTAATTCCGGCTCCAGAGCCAACTCACGCCATTGCTGCTGCAATTAGAGAAGCACTGCACTGTAAAGAGACTGGCGAAGAGAAAGTTATACTGATAGCAATGTGTGGGCATGGCCACTTTGATCTGGCTTCATATGAAAAGTATTTGGAAGGCAACATGGTTGACCTCGGCTTCTCCAGTGAAAAGGCACAGGCATCGTTGGCTGCCATCCCCCAGGTTGTTCCCTGAAGCTCAACGCTTGGAATGGATTCCTCAATCATCCCTTGCAATAACTCTTTCATCCATTCTCATGTTGGTTTCCTCAATCATCCAAAAAATTGTAATCTGCAAGTTGCAAAGACAAGTTTTCATTGGCTGCTTCATTTGCTGATATCAAACTCTTTGCAGTTTACGAAGAAGGCCGAGAAAAAAGAAAGAAAGAAAGAAGGTTGGCTGGCTAATTCATGTATTTCAACTAATTTAAGCAACCTTAGAAATTATAACTTAAATTGACACCGCGTATTGGAGCTAACAGCATGATTACGAAATGGAGAAAGAAATTCTTATTAGGCCAATGCATCTGCTTTTGCCCGCTAATTTAGATAAACTGAAAAGACAAATATATATAGGGTACGTTTGGTTTAGGATAATTATTGATAATCTTGATTATCCATTCAAGATTATTAAAAAAAAATTTATTTGATTCAGAATTTGAATGATTACTAAATAATGAAGGATGCCTAACACGTCATGCTACGTCAGTAAAATGGTTATACATGGGAGAATAATAAAATTTTGGTTTTTCTTCGTTCCCGGAGTTATGTATTTTTTTTTTAAATTATCCTTTGATTTTTACCATTTGAAATAAAAATATTTTTATTAAGTTGGCCGTCGAACACCGTCAGCCGTCGAACGTGGGCACCGGTGGCCACTCCTGCCGGCCACTGCCACTGCCACCGT